>CM044965.1:16607255-16884755 GCA_024516035.1 Bactericera cockerelli
GTCATTTTTGTTGTTGTTGGATTTTCTTAAATATCAGAGCTAAATCATAACTAATTAAAAAATAGTTATAAGTGGCTTATGTAGAACAATAATTCTGAGGTAGGGTCTAGGCCTAGGGTCCTCGTTGTGGCCGCCTCCTTAAAAAGAGAGATTGATTGATAATAATGAAATTCCTAAGCTTAAAAGCTGAGATAATAATTCTTAAGGGAAGAGATAAAGAGAGTTGGTGAGAGAGAGAGACAGAGAGAGCAGGTGTACACAAAAAATAAAGAAGTTCTATATAAAAAAAAACAGGTGAAAATGAGAGAAGCTAAAAAGTAAACTGAGAATCTGCTTTGAATTATACAACAACAAAAAATACTAGAAGGAGATGATCAAAAGCGGGATAAGGAGAGGGGGAGAGAGAGAGAGAGAGAGAGAGAGAGAGAGAGAAAAAAAAAGAGAGTGAGAGAGAGAGGGAGAGGGAGAGAGAGAGAGAGACAGAAAGAGAAAGAGAGGGAGCGACAGACAGAAGGAGAGAGAGAGAGAAAATAAAGAGAGCGCGTTAAATTTTTGAAATGATATTTTCTCTTCGTTTCGTCTTTCAACCGTTTTTACGTTTTCCCATCCGGTTTATTTTTTTAATTAAAACATCTCTACCTTCAATGTAGGCAGATATCTGGGAGCTTTTGTGCTCGTTGAAGAACTGAAATGGAGCATTGAGATGACTTGGGATTCAACAGAAAATGTTGACTTCCTGTTGTGAGACAGAAACTTAGAACAGAAATAAAATGAAATTTTGGACAGCACAAAAAAAAAAAATACTCCATGAAAGACTACACTTTGATCTTAGCCAAAAACCGAGAAGCGATAAAATTAATTTTATAAAAAAAATATATTCTATTGTATATTCCATAAAATATGTATATTGTATATCTTCTAAAAAGTTATCATAGGTACTTGTGTGAGTTGTGTGAATCACTTATCGTGATGGTACAATTACTCAAACTCACACTGCTATTTTTTACCAAATCTGGGACTCGAACCACGCGCCGCGCCAGTTACAAGGTTGGTTTTTTTTTAATATGGGTTTGACGTCGCTTTCAACTGCATGCTCATATTACGACGGGAGTTTTAACCTCCGTTCGCTGGAAACTCACAAACCAGCAACTCAAATGAACCTCACCCAGCCTGAGTGGGGCCGGGAGTATCCAGGAAGGTTTTAACTTGAATGATCACAAATGTGATTTGTGTAAATCATATCATATTGTGATTTACAAAAATGTAATAACTTAAAAACGCATTACAAAATACTTCCGTTTCGAATATTGAAAATTATCGGAAGTAATATTAAAACTCTCACTCAGGAAAAAGTAGAAAAAAAAATCAAGAAGAAAAAAAAACGAATCTCTGTCCTTTTCAAGCCCTTTATAATAATAATTCTCTCTCGTCGTTTTGCCACCTCATACCACCTAATAATTATTCATTGTGTATCCTTGTTATTACTATAATAATATTATTATCAACATAAACACTTGGTATTATTACTATCATTATTATAACTATAATGTGTCTTTTATTCATTAGATATTCTGGTGAGCTGAGCTTACAACCCTCTGATGATGGTGTCAACATTATTGTCAGCTCTACGTTGGAATATAATGTGTTTCATTTTCATTACAATGACCTGGTCCATTTCCGTTGAGATTGCCTTCGCTCGGTGAACATTTTGAATTGAATTTCAACGGCTGATTCAAACTAGACAGTAGGTTAAGCAAGGTACAGCGTGATTAGGACATAGACCCTAGTCTGCTCAGTAGACGGCGTGCTTGCCCCCCAATTTCAAGCATTTATCACAACAATAACTGAAAGGCTTGGGTGTATATATTTTGTATATATACAAATACATATGTATATATTTTTTTTTTTTTCCTTGTTTATATTATTAATATTGTCTATTTTTATACTTACCATTATTTGTCTGTATATATATGTTCTTCCTACTAATAAAGAGTTTTTAAATAAATAAAATAAATAAAGGCTAGCTGATAAATAGAAGAAAGGTTATGCAATCCTCTTAGTATGGGTACGAGCCAAAATTTCCATTGCTGCGCAGCGTGCAGCGAGTATGTGCATAAGAAGAGCTAAGGAGAAGATGGAGGAGTGGAGAGTCGTTGTTGGGGTATGAAGATGGCATTGATCATTGGAAAAGAGAGTAGTGACAGCGAAGAAAATATTTCAATTGAACGTTTAATAAAATATCATTTACATTTACATTAAAAAAAAAATATCTTGTTCCAGAATTGCATCGCCGTGGTATCAATCGTAGCCAAATTTATTCCCAACAAGTTGGAGCAACCTGGACTTAGATGGGTGACCATTCAAATTCGAATCCTCATGATGCTGCTTATTCTCAGCTCACTTAGCCTGGGTGAGGTTAATGTGAGTAGCTGGTTTGTGAGTTTCCATCGCATGAAAGGTAAAACCGCCGCGCCGTCGTGATATAATATGACCATGAAGTTGTTTGTTTGACCACTACACTATAACACATGTTTGTTTGTAAATAATCTCGCAAAGCGTTGTGCTTCACATATTTTCATGAAAAGAAACTTTCGGAAAAAATCAGCAAATTAAAAGTTTAAGATTTTTTTGAGAGAAATTAAAAACTTGGCAGGTACCAGCCTGCTACTGCAGACCTCGCATTCCACTTCTTGTTTCCAGGTTTTTACTCTAAATTCCTGGAATATTATTTGCATAATTCCATTTATTATAAAATATGGGATTCTCTCTTTCTTTGTTTAGGATTTCTCTTGTCCATTTGTGAAGATATGAGGAATTCATAGCAAGTATTACATGGAAATCTACACAGAATATTTTTAATTTCAAATATTGTTTGTACAATTATTTTCGGATATACCTATCACAATTTAAATTGCCATAATGTATGTACAATCAGCAATAAGATTTCATATAAAGATGAGTGTTTCACAGCCCTTTTTGTTTCGTAGTCATGTTTCGTAGCAACTGTAGACGGTTGGGGTCTATGTTGTAGCTTGCCCATCCCGTAGTAGGCCTCCTCTCTGATGGGCGAGAAATTATGCAATACTGCCCATTTAGGTGCTGGGTCAACACAAAAACCCCGGAATTCGGATGATAGCCCTTAAACAACAGTAATTAAATTTTCAATATTTTTTTTTTGTATTAAAAAATTTCCGCATGGTAAGCGAGTACCTTACCACTGACCTTATCACGCGCTCAATATTTTTGTCAAAAATTACTAATTCTGATTAAATTACCATGAAATAGTAAATAGAAATAGTCCATGTTATTGGTAAGCACGAGAAGATACCGTTGAAAACTCAACTAATATTGTGCATTGCATACCTTACCTTACCATACGGCGCTACAGCCCGGTGTGGGCCTTGGCCTCCTGCACGATGCCTCGCCACTCCAGACGATCTCTGGCTTTGCTGGTCCATCCCCTCACATCCATCGCCCCTAAATCTGTGGTGACGCAATCAAGCCATCGTAGCCGAGGTCTTCCTCTCCTCTTTGGAGTGAAGATTTTGGCGTTGAGCAATTTTTTGGGCATTCGTTTTTCATCCATCCTAACAATATGTCCCAGCCACTGGATCCTCAAAGCCTTAATGAAACGCACGATGTCTGCTTGGTTGAGGATATTGTCAATCTCAACATTCGTCCTGATGTAGATTCGGTCTCCGTCCCTGATTGGTCCGTATATTCTTCTGACGATCTTGCGTTCGAATTTTCGGAGGAGATCGTGCATTGCATAACTACATGATTACACGGCGCTCATACAATTTTCTTCCCTTAAGTATATTCCTTGTTTTAGTTTTAGAGTGAGGTTATCCATTTTCGTGTAAGGTTATCCATAGATGATATAATATTATTTCAGATATAATATTATTAATATTATTTTCAGTGGGAAAAAGTCGCTAGAGAGATAAATATTGCTATTCCGCAGCGAACCCACAACATACCAAAAAAAAAAAAAAAAAAACTCCACATACACAATTCACAATATGATTAGATATGTTTATAAAATTCGTTAAAATCTCGTGATAAATTTTTGAGATTTTTCCGCGTTCCAAGCAATGAAAATAACCGACAGACAGACCGACCAGCGACAAACAGTCAGAAAAACAAGGTTGCTATATGCGGTTCTCAACATTCCGCGTTTATGTTAAACAATAAAACAAAACACATATAAACTCTGTTTTATGTTAATATAGACCGGTCGTGAGTGCTACTTGACGAGTGCTCGCTATCCGGCGAGTTTGATTAAATGCACCAAATTAATAATTTTTTCAAATATGAAGAAAATCATTAGTGTCCTCTTTGGTTTATAATTTCTCCCTTAGTGAAATAGATTTTGTTGCCAAACAAGTTTATACTTTAATATAAATATACAATATCTAGGTATATCTATATACAGATATACACGCATATTAAAATATGTAATAAGGAGAAAAAGCAAGTCAAAAGGATAAAAAATCCTTTTCAATACTTTTTATACAAGCAAAAAGTTAGGTCACAGCTCTCCCAGGAAGTATTAAATTCTATGATGACGTGATTTTTAACTTCAAAGGAAGAAAATGTTCCCCAACGAGTTTGTGAGTTTAAAATTCAACCGAGAAAAAAGATCTTTTTTTAGATAGTTGAAACTTGTTGAAAAGTGCTTTGAAAAGAGAAAAAGATCAGAAATTAATGTACCTATGTAATATCTATCTAG
This sequence comes from Bactericera cockerelli, assembly GCA_024516035.1. Taxonomy (NCBI): domain Eukaryota; kingdom Metazoa; phylum Arthropoda; class Insecta; order Hemiptera; family Triozidae; genus Bactericera; species Bactericera cockerelli. The sequence goes on from CM044965.1 coordinate 16,611,988, forward strand.
TTCGCATGATTTTTTTTTTTTTTCATGGAAATTATTATCTATACTACGAGTATATGAAAACATTTTGATGTTCATATATTTTAATGAGTTGAATGACAATTTCATAATTTTCATTGAAAACCTGTACCTGTATGTTACATTATTCGTTGATAACTCTATTTATCTTCAAATCAAATTCTCAATTTGATTTTTTTTTTTAATTACAGATAATATATTTCTGTCATTTTTCATCCAGAAAGAAAAGTACTCAGAATACCTTGTGCAATTGACATTTTTTGGAATAGGTATGAAAGCGCCTTCTGTTCTCCCGTATTTGGTTTAGAAATGTCTCCAACAATTTGTGTTACAATTACAAATTAGTTATATTATAACAGAAAAGTAGTCACCGTGGCCGAGATGTGAAGTACACTGGCTTTCACGTACAGGAACCTTGGTTCAATCTCAAGCAAAGCAAAAATAATAAAATTCTGCTTTGTACTTGGACGTCCGGGGTCCACTCACACCTCGAGAAAAAATGAGTAGTCTTATTTGTATGAATGACGACCAGTGGTGGCATTACCAGACAAAGAAGCAAATGATTTTAGTAATAGATAAATGTCTTTCTTTGTGATATTTTATCACAATTTTAGTAGGTAGCGCAGAATCAAAGGACTTTTCCTTATCTTTAATATCCCAATATATTATTTTTGCCTATAATTCCGCCACTGGTCGCTACTCACATTAACACGTTCGTTACCAAGCCAATTTTTTCAAGTTTTACGTAGGGACCGTGCGGTAAAGTTGCTGTTGCATCCTGGGGACCAAAAATTTTTTTTTTCATATTTGGCATCGTATTTGTATACAAGAATCGATCCTATATCTGTTCTAATACTAACAACCTACCTCAAAAAGGTCATATATGGATGTCCGGTCCCTCGTTAAAATTTTGATAACAACCACATGTGTGTTTTCGGTCCCAAAGAAAAACACAAAAACATCCACATATGGCCGTTCGGTAACGAACGTGTTAAGGCAGAAAATCCCTCACGAGACATAGGTATGAGTGGACCCCGAACATGCAAGAACCAAGTACAGAGCAGAAAAAATCTTGCCCCGCTGGGAATCGAACCCAGGTCACCTAACTCACTCAGGTCAGCATGTGTGCAATGCCTAGCGCACTACTTCACGCGACCACGGTGACTAGACTTTTAGTAATGCTGTATACTACCATAAATATTGTGAAGAGGCCTTGGGCTTCACCACATTATTATAACTTATACTTTAACTTTTTAAGTTTAACTTATTATAACGGAAACAAATGGTACATTCATATTAACAGGCACGGCCGGTGGGAAAATATTTAGGGGGTGCTGCCACATAAACCGAACTAAAATGGGATTTATAAAGTCGCTCTTAAAGTATCTAAAGAGTTTGAGTTTGTTTACCATGCCAATCATATTAATTATGTATTAATTATTTTATAAATGTGTGATAATTTTCACTGTGTACGAGCTAGGAGGACTTGAGAATATCCTCTCTTTTCATTTTTTGTCTGGGAATGTTGCAGTTCCACAGCTCCTAAGCACCGGCCGCGCCTGCATATTAATAATAATTACAAAATTGTTACCTGAAGCATCCTCCAAGTCAAACATGAAGTTCATGTAGGAGTTCTGCCAGTCGAGTGCTGCCTCGGGCTGTCGTGCAAACTCGTCCCACATCGTGCACCACTCCTCCTGACTCACCTGGGAATCACAGTCAGCATTCATATATTACTATTTTTGTCTACGTCTTCGTTAAGTTAGCGTGGCGGAGTGGCTTAGGGCACTGGGCTTGCTAACCCAGTGACCTAGGTTCAAATTGCCGGACGGGTAGAAAAATTTCCACTTTGTACTTTCAGTGTTCGGGGTCCACTCATAACTCGTGAGGTAAAATGAGTAGTTATTTGTATGGATAAGGACTAATGGGTCCCAATATTCCAGCATTCAGCCCAAGACGTATAATAATCAAGGGAATAATTTATCATGTCCCGGCTGAGTTTTGAACCCGTGACCTCTGGATTTTCAGCATAGATAACTTGAAAGTTATCATATTTGTGTTTCGTGATATCACAACCCAAGGACGCTTTACTTAATCCATGATGGAACCGGGGCTTGTTGGTACAAGTCCGCCGCCATGTCGATCAAGCTTCTTATTTACAAAGGCAGCATTTTATTTATTTTTACATAACATGAATCTCTCAAGATATTGTAAAGCTAACTATACGAGTTGTATGATGCACTACCTACATTCAATGAATAAATAATAATTTAAAAGTAATCATGTAAGCATTATTAAAATAAAAAGATCTTAAAAGTCACTCTTTTTCAAATATAACTTCATTTAGATTGTAAAATTAAAATAGAATATAATAAAACCGTTAGATCTCAGCATCTCAGTTTCATTTTGACAGGCACATCTCTAACAACAACATTTTTTTGCCCGAGTTTTCTGTTCTCTTGAACATCGAATGTAATTATTTTCTTGTATTTTTTCTTTTGTTGCTAAACTATATAAGGTTGCAGATCATTCGGGGCGGAGGTTTTACCCTCCATCCTCCCCTGCAAACTGACAAGTCACAAATTAGCTACCCAAATCAGTTGCTTCTTTTACAACGAACCCGAGATAAAATACATCTTCTTAATGCGAGTAAAAATAGGAAGTTGTCTTTTGTAAATGTTAATGCCAAAAAATAATGAGAAAAAAATGTTCTGTATGTTTTTAACAGAGTTTCTACTTTCGAGGAAACCTAGAGATGTTATGAAGAGGTTATTTTCTCTTACAGAGAGGTAAATTTGCCTTGAAATTGTTCTCTTATATTCAGATATTCAGGTTTCCCTTATATCCAGTTCTCTAAGTTCTCTTATATGCAGATTTCGCTTATATCCAGTTCTCTTATATCCAGGCTTCTCTTATATCCAGGTTTCTCATACATTCAGGCTTCTCTTATATCCAGGTTTCTCATACATTCAGGCTTCTCTTATATTCAGGCTTCTCTTATATCCAGGTTTCTCATATATCCAGGTTTGACTGTAAAGGCATTATTCAAACCCAGGAAAAGGCGAAGGTGAGAATAAAAATATCGTCCGAGGGTCCTAGATCCCCTGCTGCTGTAAAGCAGTTTCTGATGCAAAAAGAGTATGAAGTACCCCTGTAATTTAGACAGAGAAGGGCCATGCTTCGACCTTACGAAGCTGGTTTGTTTCCCCGTACTGAAAGACAGGTTACCAGCTAGTAGTATGTTTATTTTGCACAAGAGTAATTGCTTAAAGATATAAAATAAACAAAGCTAACGACCCTGTATCAAGTGCGATAATGCCTACTTGCCTAGGGCCAATAATTAGGTATTCTCTTTCATGGAGAGTAGTGTTTGTACAGGTAGACACAAGGAAATCTCTTCATCATCAAAGGCATAGATTTAAACGGTAGCAACTTCAGTGCCACGCTTCTTTTAGAGAACTTCACCAAAGTGCCATGAGTACCCTTTTGGGATCTCAACTCAGCATGACAACACAATTAATGAGACCCCATTGGGAATATCAAATGAATAGTTGTCTGGAAGAACCATCTATGTGAAAATTTCGACTTTTTTATTTCAAAAATGGAACCCATGTGTAAGTCTTGAATCACTGGAGAAGTCAGTATACAAAATTTTTGTTCCTACTCGTTTTTATTCGTCTTTTTTCTTCAAAACAGAGCATTTGGGTGCTGCATCAATGGTATTACTAAAAGTACCCTACTGAAAAGTGCCCAAAAACACATAGGTGCAGTGGCGGCTCGTCGGGTGAAGACACTGAAGACATTTTCACCTAATTTTGAACAGTGAAAACACTACTCATAATCCCTTGAACATGGCACAATTGATCCAACTCAAAGAAAAAAAAAAGAAAAAAAAAGAGTAAGCTTTGTGTAAAATAGATTAATGCTGCTTAACATTTCATGTTACTTTCCAAGGAGAACACCAAATGTGAAGACAATTCGAAATTGTCTTCAGTTGTCCTTGAATCAACCAATCAGAGTTGAGTATTTCCAAGTAGGTATCATGAAATATTAGGCAAGAACTATATCTATGTAATATGCTACTGAGGACAGTCTTCAGTTGTATTCAGTTTACATTATCTACACGACCTCATACGAAATGTCACGAAGCCACATACCATGTGCGATGTCATGTGTTTTTGATATTAACATTGTTGCCAGTAGCATTATGCCAGACCTAGGAAACCAGTCAATGATTTAGCCTCCCATATCTAGCACAATCTTGTAATATTAAAAAAAAAAAAAAAATAATAATAATAACGTAGGCGCTAGGAAAGCAGGATTTTGTGTCAGGAATTTTGGATATTATTTCTCATTTTTTGGGTTCTAGTTTTGTACATAGTTCCTAAACGATAGCCGATACTCAATAAATTTTAACTATATTTTATGTATCTTGTCAACTATATGTAGTATTAAAAAGGACATCTCGATTGAAGTCAAATCTCGGAAATAATTATTTAATGTAGGTACCGAAATTGAGCCAAATAAGATAATCTGGTATCTAGTTGTTCCAAGAAGTTTTTAAATAGGGACAATGGTGGTCCTGTTTAAGATCCTGACTATGGAACCACTTTAAAAAAAATCATGAAATTAGACGTGTTGAAATGAAATTCTCAAGAGAAAATTCTGTTCAGGCGGTGTAGTATTATTTTTTTAAATAAATAAATACGTCTTACATGATTTGAGGGATTTCTTTAAATTTAAAATATAGCTCTTGAAGTTTGTAGAAATTTAGCAATGAAATTAACTTGGCAACATTGTATCTCTTATCTTTAGAATGTAAACAAAACTTGTCGCGCACTTTTTAAATTTTATTAGACCATTTTCAAATCTTTTCAACGGTAATCAAGTGACTTTTAATTGGTGTAGGGTAAGATTAAGTTGAGATTAAACAGATAAGTTGAGATAAAAAAGATCAAGAACTCACGATATGGTTTCAAGAAGAAGATCACAATCACTCTCTGGTCTGGTACAACAACAACAACACCAACGGCTCTCTTGCTTCAAACACTTGATAATAGATGACCGTTGGTGTAGGTATCAGCTGATTTGATTGCATACACGTGCGCACATTACATACACGTAGATGTTATTAGGCGTATCAAACATACCCCCCACCACAAAAGATATTTTGTAACCAAATTTGATTTACCGTGTACTCATTTTACAAAACACTAAAAGGTAAATGGTTAGATTAAATGAACAAAACATAAGTTAGATTAGATCAAAGTTTTGAACATGATTTCACAAATTTGATTAAAATATAATTGGAGAGAAAATGTTGAACACAACAAAGGGTTAAATAAAAAAAATAACGGCTTGATAAAATTTAAAAAAATAAATAAATTAGTTTAAATTTGATAAGTTAATAAAGGGTTAATATTTACAACATTATCAAAGGGTTAATATTGTAAAAAAAAAGATTAAAATATATTATGTTAAAAAAAGATTAGGATAATAAATAAATATTGGTTCCTTCACCAAGATCAAGAGATCAACCACAATGAAAAGCTAAATGATTATTAATATTTACAAAGGTAAGTGACAGTGCTTATTATTCGGATATAGGTAGAACTGCCAGTTTATTTACTGGTCGCACGAACTCTCCTGAGGGTGTGCGCACTGACACAACGCGAACAATGTTGTCAGGGCCAGGCAACAGCTTTGTTACAAGGCCTAAAGGCCACTTTTGATATGGGGTAAGGTGCCCCTGAATGATAACAACGTCATTAATTTTAATTTGAGATTTGCTATCTTTTGTCCATTTGGAACGTTGAATAAGCGTATTGATATAATCATGCTTCCATCGTCTCCAGAAGGATTGAGTAGCTTGAGTGATAAGAGTCCATCTCTTCAATGGAGAGATAGATGTGTTCTCAACGTCTATTTCTGGCCGAGCCAGCAAAGGAGACCCAATGAGGAAATGTCCTGGAGTAAGGGCATCAATCCCATCATCTGGGTGAGTGCCGAGCGCACAGATAGGTCTCGAGTTCAAGATGGCCTCGATTCTAATGAGGAGCGTGCTGAACTCCTCGTATGAGTATGATTGATTATTAATCACGTGGGTCAAGTGAGATTTAGTAGATTTCACACCAGCCTCCCAAAGACCGCCAAAGTTGGGCGCATGGGGTGGGTTAAAGATCCAAGATATGTGCTGGTTGCCTAAATGGCGATTTATGTCTTGTGAAGCCTGAGACAAGAACTCATGAACTTCCGACATGTGACGCGCAGCGCCGACAAAGTTCGTACCTCGGTCACTGAAAATAGACTGAGGTAGACCTCTGCGACCTATGAAGCGATCTAAACTCGCTAAGAAGACATCAGTACTCAAAGATGTTAAGAGTTCTAGATGGATCGCCTTGGTAGCAAAACAAATAAATATTGCAAACCAAGATTTCGTGATAGGAGAGTTTCGACGGGGCCCTGATTTTAAAGGGAAGGGACCAGCCAAGTCTACTCCAACATTAATGAAGGGTCGACCTTGAGCAAACCGCGACACTGGAATATCGGCCATGATTGGTTGTGCGGGTTTAGATGATGCCCGAAAACAACTTGTACATTTAAAAATTACTTTTCGGATAGCGGAGCGAGCACCTAACAGCCAGTAGTAGCGCTGTATGAGTGCTTGGACCAATTTTGGACCACCATGTAAAGAGATAAAGTGATAATGTTGAATTAATAGATGAGCTAAGTGACTTTTGTTATGAATCAAGATAGGATGTTTAGCGCTTGAAGGAAGGGGAGCCTGTGAGAGCCTACCCCCCACCCTGAGGATACCCTGGGGGTCAATGAAAGGTGATAAGGACAAAAGAGTATTAGAACAAGTTCGATTGTTTTTTAACAGTTTTAATTCAGACTGAAAATAATACTGCTGAGATATTTTTACACATTCTAGACGAGAATCATGGAGTTCTGATACAGATAAATTACCTACACGGTTTTTATTTTTGCATTTCAAGTTATTAATAAACCTGAAGACAAATGCAAAAACTCGTTCAACTTTTAAGAGACAAGAAAATTTCTCTATTACAGTGATTAAATATGGTTTCTCTGTGCTAACAGATAAGGTGGTTGCAACAGATTTTAATTCTGGTACGGGATCATCAGATATGATGTTAGTATTTACAGGCCAGTCCGTGGGTTCTGATAGCAAGAACTTGGGACCGCAGAACCATATGGGATGATTAACTAGTTGAGTTGGGAAAATTCCTCGACTTGCTGGGTCAGCAGCATTGTCATGCGTTGACACATGATGCCATGAGGTATGATTCGTTAGTTCAATGATTTTAGCTACTCTATTCGCAACATAAGTTTTTAAAAGATGTGGTGAAGTTTTGAGCCATGCCAAAACCACCATACTATCCGAAAACAGGTAAGTATTTCGGATGGGAAGATTCAAACACGATAAAGATTTCAATACACGAGCTAGCAAGAGAGCTGCGTTCAACTCTAGTCTTGGGATACTTTGAGTGTGCAAAGGCGCGACCTTTGTCTTTGCTCTAATTAAGTGAACATGAATAGTCATGTCACTATTTTGCACGCGAAGATAAACTGCTCCACACATGGCAACACTGGAGCCATCTGCGAAACCTACGAGATCATAGAGAGTGCTAGTGAGAGAAAGAATATATCGCGGTATGAACACATTCTTTAATAGATAAAGTTCACGTACAAATAGGTTCCACTCTTCACACAATTCAGCTGGGATGGGACTGTCCCATGTTATATTCTTGTGCAACCAAAGGCGTTGCATGAATATTTTTAGCCAAATAGTTATTGGACTTAATAATCCATTGATATCATAAATTTGAGATATAAAACTCAATGCCTGACGTTTGGTAATATTATTTACAAAACTGTTCTCGTTTACATGATAAAAGAAGGAGTCTTTCTTTGGGCACCACTGTACACCTAAGACTTTGATGGACTCTGTTGAGCCTTCGGAAAAACTATGAGGTTTTTCACAGAGATCGGCAGGCATGTCAGCCAATACTTCGGCACGAGACGATGCCCACTTTCTAACAGTAAAACCACCGGTAGACAGGAGAGATATGATCTCATTGCGTAAAGCAATAGTTTCGACCACCGAGTTACTGCCCGTCAGGACATCATCTACGTACACTTGAGATGAAATGACCTGAGCAGCTTTAGGATATTGTGCACCCTCATCCGAGGCCAATTGTTGTAACACACGTTGAGCCTGGAAGGGGCTAGGTGGCAAGCCAAAAGTTACAGTCCTAAGTTCATATTCGGTCATTGAATTGCCTGAACTTTGTTTATGATGCCATAAAATATGCTGATAAATGCGATCTTCTTTTGCAATATCTATGGAACGATACATAGCTTGTATATCGCAAGTGATAGCGACAGGATGTAACCTAAAACCAACTAAAAGATCTCCAATATCTTTTTGAAGTTTGGGTCCTACCATAAGACTTTTAGCCAAATTATTCCCATTATGACTAGGAACATTAGGGTCAAACACTACCCTTAGTTTGGTAGTGGATGAACTGGCTTTGAAAACACCATGGTGAACAAGGAGATAATTAGCAGGCTCAGAAGCTACTACCATATGATTTTGATCTAAATAGGATTGCAGGTTTTCATAATAAAGATTTTTCATAGAAGGATTTTTATCAAGTTTATTATCGAGAGATTTTAGCCTCTTAAGAGCCACATCACGATTCGAACCGACATCGGGGGGATTCGAACCCTTGAAAGGTAAACGAAGTACATATTTACCGGAGGCATCACGAACATGAGTTTGAATGAAGTGTTGCTCGCACGCAACCTCTTCAGGGTCCATGGGTTTAATATGAGGAAGTTCCTCGATTTCCCAGAACTTTTGTATTTGAGAAGATAAAGTGTCTTCGGTGACAAAGAACGATTGATGAGTATTTCCATCAGATGGATTACAAGGGGCACGACCCAACAACAGCCACCCAAACACTGTAGGGATAGCAGAGGGGTTGCCTGGGATAATAGATTGAGAGGTATCGAGAATGTTACAATAGTGCTCAGCACCTATGAGAAGATCAATGGTAGGATTAACATTAGAATGAGAAAGATAAGTTTGATCAGCTAATAACAAGTGAGAGAATTTCTCAAGTACGACAGAGTGGAGTTTATTACATAAATCTCCCGCTATCTTAGGTAGAACAACGACTGACACGGATAAAGGTTTGATATCAGAATGTTTCATAATAATTTTACGATGGGGAAGAACATTACACACAAGTTCTCCCTTAGCCTTCATAGGCTGGTCTGTGCCTACTCCCGAGACTTGGACACAAGAGGATTGAAGAGGGAAGCCCAGTACTTGTGCAAGTCTCTGTGATATGATAGAGATCTGAGACGCTGTGTCTACGATGCACCGGACTGCGTGCCAGGCACCCAGCGCATCTTGGATTTGGACAACAGCGGTTCCTAAAAGAACTGTAGAATGGGGAGAAGGTGCCGGAGAATGGCATGACGTAGATAAAGTCTCGGATATGTGAGCAGATACTTGTCGGTTAGGAATGGTAGAATGATGCACGATTTCGTTCGAATTTGATGAGGATGGTGACATTGGCTTGTGCCCAGATGGGGAACCCTCAGTAGGGTGAAGTAAGGAGTGATGGTTAGAACTACCACAAAGTTTGCATTTGAAGGTTGACTTACACTCTAAGCGAGAGTGAGTAGAACTCAAGCATGCAAAACAAAGCTTGAGTTCTTTCACCTGGGTGTATCGTTTGGTAACCTCCATTTTTAGGAATTTGGGGCAGCTAGCAATACGATGCTCGCCATGTTGGCAAACAGAGCATTTAAAATTATAGACTGGTTTTTCCTTAACGGAATTGAAAGGCACTGTATGATTAGATTGATTAGTAGTAAGCAAAGCTTTACGATTAGTTAAGAGAGGTTTAGAGTGAGAGGCATTAGCCGAGGTAAGATCAAGGATGGCACATTTATGTTTCACAAATGTCACAAGATTTTCAAAGGTAGGGAAGTTCGTTGAGATAAACTCAGTTTCGAACTCAAGGCGAGTTTTCTCATCAAGGGCCCGCAACCCTAGCTGAAGCAGCATGAATTCACCCAAGTCCTGAATATTGAGGGCTCGGAGTGATTCCACATTTACATGGAATACATCCAGAAAGTTACGCAAGAGATTTATGTTACCCTCACCCAAAGGTTTAAATTTCAAGATTTCAGTAAAAAATGCATTAGCAAGGACTCTTTTCTTAGAGTACCTATCACACAAAGATTGATAAGCTAAAAGATAATTAGTAGCACAGAAAGATACATGCTCAATACAGCTCAATGCTGTTCCTGAGACATAGGATTTTAAGTAGGTAAATTTCTGAATGTCAGATAAACCTACGTTAGTATGAATAAGTTCATCATACAAAGATTTCCATGCAGGAAAAGCAGACACCTGGCCTTGAAAAGATGGGACCTGTATAGTAGGTAACTGTATTTTAAGGTTTTGTACATTAGAATTTGAGCTTGTAGCTTCGACTGCCGCTGCCGCCTGGGCCAACTCTATGTCTTGTAAAACACTGACATGAGCTTTTACTTTATAATAAAGAGATTCAAAAGATGCCACATTTTGTTCACAGCTGACTCGATCATCTTTATCGAGCTGTGGATTCAGTTTTTCAATATTGCCTATCACAATTTCAAACTTTTCAAACGTGTCATCTGCCTGCTTAGCCCGTTCTTTGAATTCGCCCTCCTTGGTTTGATCTTTGATTAGGTCATAAGCTCTTTGAATTCTAGAGAAGTACCTATTTCTATTTTCAATGTGGGTTTTCATTTGATCTTGGAGCTTAGAACCCATGATTAATGTTATCAGTTATTAACAAATAATAATAAAGAATAAGAACTCTTACCAAGCAGTTTGAATCACAATAAATGGGTATAGATTATAGACATAAGCATAAGGTAAAAGGTATATAATACATGTTAATAGATACAAGCAGGTGAATTCACTTTGAATTAATGCAACACAAAAGATAAGATATTAGGTATCTGAATAGGTAATTAGATTAAATTATTATTAAGATTGATTTAATAATGAGCACACGAGTAATAAAGCACAGATTTTTACATTACCAAGGGTGGGTATGCTAGCCTTATCCACATTAAAGATGAAAGTTCACGCTTCGGTAGGAAAACTGGTTCGACGAAAAGATGAAAGTTCACACTTCGGTAAAACTGGTTCAGCCAAAGGTCCGGCCAAAGGTCCAAAGATCCGGCCGAAGGTCCAAATGTCCGGCCGAAGGACCAAATTGTAGGGTAAGATTAAGTTGAGATTAAACAGATAAGTTGAGATAAAAAAGATCAAGAACTCACGATATGGTTTCAAGAAGAAGATCACAATCACTCTCTGGTCTGGTACAACAACAACAACACCAACGGCTCTCTTGCTTCAAACACTTGATAATAGATGACCGTTGGTGTAGGTATCAGCTGATTTGATTGCATACACGTGCGCACATTACATACACGTAGATGTTATTAGGCGTATCAAACAATTGGTGTAACTAGTTAATAAAGTTATTTCCCAGTATTTGATACAGGATAGAAACATTATTCCTACCTGATCTGACCTGTGCTTTTCATAATAAGTTGAATATGAAGTAGCTATGTACTTCTTTCAGTGTCAGAAATAACATCCCAGACGGCACATAAGGTTACACAAGCTTTATAGACTCTGAATTTTCCTTGTAAAAATAAGCTTTACTTCACAAGGTTTAAAAAGTATAAAAAAAGTATGGATTTTTCCTTGTAAAAATAACCTTTACTTCACAAGATTTAAAAAAGTATAAAAAAGTATGAAATAATAAGTTTGCGGAAGACTTACTTAGGCAAGGTTTATAAACACTTTGGAAAGGTTTCCGCAATCTTTTATAAGTTTTTTAAATATTTTTTTTCGCAAGACATCGGAATAGAGAAAACGCCTTAAAAAATAAATGTGTGACTGTGTATGCAATATGTCTCTCTTCATCAATGTTCTGTGGACTCCATATTGAATTTTTGAAATTAAATAACTGAAAAGTTTATCAAGTCGCAAAACAACTTTTAATTTATTTGTTATATTAGTATTGTTATTGTAACTTGAAATAGTTCTATTTTAGTGATCCAATGCTCTGACTGAATTCTGGAGCTCTTTACAAACTTTTACCTTAGAGAGCATGAACAATTTTTGACCAACTGAGGTCAGGATGGTCAATATGTCTGCAAACATAATATCTTTTTAAACTGGATCCTAGATTTTAAAATATGATCTATTCAGGAAATCCACTTGATATTTTCCACTTGTTTACTTGTATTGTGCATCCAATCCAACATAGCTTCAACCTGAAGAAACCTATTCAAGCTACCTCCCTCCTCAAACATATTGAACCTGACACGGGATAAGTGAAAGTGACTACAAATTGATGATTTAACAATGTAATTATATCCAACAATTTCTGATAAAAGTCCAACAAGTTGACTCTTCTAAAGTTCCTACATCACAGTTTTAGGGTGTAACTAAAAAGAAATTTTTCTCTACTTTAAAAAGTTTACTGTTCTAAAGTGTACCAATTTCCATGCATTAATCATAAGGGAGTTTTACACTCCAATTAGTGGGGTAAGCAATAGCTTAACAATATCTTACATTGTTTTATAGTCAAACCAGGATATGTATGTAGAAATGCTGGAGATTAACCTGTTCCAGATATTCCACTTAATCAGAATCACACTCTTAACAGGTGTCTGACGGGGGGATTTTAAACAGGGAGAAGACCAGTGTTTTGCTAGACAACTATAAACAGAGAACTGACTAGCTAAAGGCTTTTTAATAGGTTCACATTATTGAAGATTTGACTATACTGTTCCATAATCAAAAGATCCTGTGTGTCAATTCACAGTTTTTTTTCTCTTTCAAACAGCAAATTCTGTTCCCTTTGAAAATGAGGCATTTCTAGCCCTTATCAGGCTAAGTAAGGTTAATGTGGGTAGCTGGTACTATTCCCAGTAAATTCAGTATACAACCCCCATTTTTTTAAAAATAAATAAATCTGTTCTCTGAAAATGTGAGGCTGGTATATCTAGCCCTACTCAGGCTGAGTGAGGTTAATGTGGGTAGCTGGTACTATTCCCAGTAAATTCAGTATACAACCCCCATTTTTTAAAAAATAAATAAATCTGTTCTCTGAAAATGTGAGGCTGGTATATCTAGCCCTACTCAGGCTGAGTGAGGTGAATGTGGGTAGCTGGTACTATTCCCAGTAAATTCAGTATACAACCCCCATTTTTTTTTTTTTTTAAATAAATAAATCTGTTCTCTGAAAATGTGAGGCTGGTATATCTAGCCCTACTCAGGCTGAGTGAGGTGAATGTGGGTAGCTGGTACTGTTCCCATTAAATTCAGAATGAAATTCCCATCCTCACTATCTCAAATCAGGACATGGGTTTTTCATGGATCTTCAACCAGCTATAACATAAAAAAAAATATTGTAAGTTAAGAAGAAGTATTAAGTGTTGCAAATTTAGACAGTTTTTTACTTGTAATAAGTACATTTTTTACTATAATATGTTCATTAATTTTAATTTTTAAAACAGTAGCTTGCATTATTCAGGATTTGACTACTGCCCGTAATCCAAAGATTTTGGTTCATTTTTGTTGTTGTGAAACAGATAATTCTCCTTCTATTGAAAATATGAGGCTGGCATGTGTATACACGGCCTTTATCAGGCTGGGTGAGGTTAATGTGGCTACCTGGTACTACTCCCAGTAAACAGAATAAAATGGCCCAACCCAGGCTCGGTGAGCTTAATGTGGGTAACAGGTTTGTGAGTTTCCTGCAAATGAGGGTAAAACCTCGGTCATGATATGACTATGCAATTGAGGTTAAACCCACTTTAAACAAACAAAAAAAAATTCTGGAAGACTGTTCTTTTTTTATGAATGCCATGTTATAGTCAAAATTCTTTCGGGGTTCTATTTCCTAATTTCATCTTTTATAATCTCAACTTCTGTTCTGGTATTCTTTGTCTTTGGGCAGCTGCTGCTGGGCAGGAAGATGGCATTTCAGCATATCTCTCTCTTAATTACCTATATGTATAATAGATTTAGATTAATTAAGTTCACTTGGCTTAATTTATCTGCCGATTCTATGTATTATATTCTGTTTTTGTTTGTTACATATTTTTTGCTTTCAATTCTTTTACCATCAAAATGGAAAAATATAAATCTGAAAAACACAAATTGTCTTCTTATTTATTAATGTTAGCATTTCATCAACAGCTTTTCATCATTGTAGACCAAATTGCCTTGAAATAGTATATTTTTCATCAAATCCAAATTAATTTTAAAAATTTCCTAGCCCTACCTGTGAAATCACAATTTTCAAATTTTCCCGGGCAATGGCGGCGCGGCGGTATGAAATTCAATATGGAGCCCCTTAATTATTAAGTAGGTATGCAATTTCCAAAACCTTGTAAAAATAAGCTTAATAAAATGCTCAGGGGGAGGAAGTAGTAAGCTTACAGAAGTGTTTCTAAAATGTTAAGCCTTGTCAAAATAAGCTTTATAAAATGTTTGAATCTTGTCAAAATAAGTGTTTTTAAAATCTTTTTAAACACTTTCTGTGCCGTCTGGGATTATAATTATGCAGGTTGCAGGTAGCTAAGCACACAGCTTCCAGTGAAGTACTTAAAATTTTAAGGCAATATCTGTGTTTTTCTTAAATACCTAGTCATTTAAACATCAATGGTAACACAAATTTAAGCTGATTTTATATTTGTAGTAAGTATGTTTTCTTAGATTTATTTTGTAACCTGGTGGTGGATTTTCTTCCAGTTTTGGATTGTAATTTTTAGTCTTCAACTAACTTTCTTTCCTTCCTAGTTCTAACTACTGAGGTATAATCCTAATATTTTTATTTTAATTCCTTTTTACCAACTTTTTTATTAAGATGAATAAATATTTTTTATTAAGATGAATAATTAATAACAATATTTCAAAGAAACAATGAGATCCCCACAAAATCATGGGTTCAAACATTAAAAGTAACCCCATTCAGATTAAGAAGTAATGAGGATAAGAAAGATATTATGATTACTGGATCTCCAATTTCTCCAATTACTATAACCACCACTAAAAAAGTAAAGCAAATGCCTGCCCCACAGCCATACAGTTCAAGCCTGAATGGCTTATGAAAAATGAATGGCTGTGTACCAGCTCAAGTGTTGACAAATTGTTCTGCTGGCCTTGTTTATTTATTAAGTACCAAGTGTTCTCCAAAAAAAGTACCTATAAAAACTTATATGATGCAAAACTGGTATGAGAGAAAATCATGCTCTGCAGGGAAACAGCCATAACTTACAATGGGCTGTGTTTATGAGACCATAAGAACTAAGATCTGATAAAGTAATAATTTTATTTTTTCAATACTTCTGGGTATAATTTGTCTTCACCTAGTCTTGAAGTCAGGAGCCGCCACTGCATAGGTGGTTCTTTTAGACAACTATTCAAATAATGTTTGAATCCAAAGAAAATTGTTCCAGGAGACCATGAATACCCGTTTGGGACCTCATACAATTCAGCCCTGAAATTTAATTTACAATTGTTTTAAACCCCTGGAATTGCTGTCTTTGAGTTACAGCCAGATCAGATGGGAAAAAGTATCATGGGGTGTTGAGAAATGTCATCCAAATATTGGCTTGGCACTTTGGTGAATTTTTGTGAGACCCCAAATGGAGACTCATGGCACTGAAGTTGTTTACTTATGATAATGGAACCGGCTTTGTTTGTGGATCCTAAATACTATAGCTACCCTGAGGCATGCCCAAATTTTTGTGTTTGTTCTGTGTGATCAGTGTGATAGCACTTATAATAGGAGCAAAGACTCTGATTGTTAAGTCTACAACACCGTAAATAAAATAAAATTTAAAAAAGAACTTAGAATTATGAGATGTGTCCTTTTTTCAAAGTGCTTGCTATACCCATGGTTCCAAATTAAAATTCAATTCTTAATTAGGTAAAACTTAATTCGATGGTATGACTCCTCGCGGCTCTTCCCGATAAGACACCTCCACACTACTCTTTTGTTGGTTCAGAGCGCCAACTCGTATGAGAAAGCAATTGCGTGCAGTTTTAATTTAGCTCAATGGTAAACTAATTTATCACTTTCTATTTAGTGGATAATATGCTAGAATCTTCATTTTCTTCCTCACTCCCTTCTCTCCCTATCTTTCTCTTTCTCTCTCTCTCCCCCAATTCTCTCTTGATTTCTCTCACTCACTACCTTCTCTCTATCTTTATCTTTCTCTCTCTCCCCATGCTTTCTTGATTTCTCTTTCTCTTTCTCTTTCCTCTTTCTCTTTTCTCTTTCTCTTTCTCTCCATGCTTTCTTGATTTCTCTCACTATCTCTCTTTTTCTCTTTATCTCTCTCTCTCCCACTGCTCTCTTGATTTTTCTCTCTCTATCTCTCTCGCACACACAACACAAGCACACTCTCTATCGCCTTATCTTTCTGTTCAGTGTTCAGTCTGTCCATTTTCTCTCTTTGTCTCTCAAAACCACCTGTTATTCCAGAAAACCTTCCCTCTCTTTCACTCCCTCTTTGCTCCTAGTTCCTTCCTTTTCTCTCCTATCTCATTCACTCTCTTGCACATCACTCTCTCGCACCTCTCTTTTTCTCTCTCACTCTCTCTCTCTCCCTTTTTTCTCAACTCACTCTCTCTCACATCACTCTCTCACTCTCACTCTCATCTCACTCTCTCTCACATCACTCTCTCACATCTCACTTTCTCTCTCACATAACTCTCTCACTCTCTCTCTCTCCCACTTTCACTCTCACTCTCACTCTCTCTCTCTCTCTCTCTCACTCACTCTATCTCATCTCACTCTCTCCCATACTGAAGGGTATTACTTCCTCACTTAGTTAGATTGCCCTGTTTACAGATTCTGATACTCTTCAATCCTCTCTATTATTTTTCATGAAAAAAAAACATCAAGCTAAAAAGTTATCTTTTTGCTGATAATCACAATCGTGATAGCCCATAAAGGATTACTGAAACTGGCCTTATTTATTTATTTATTGAATTTATTTAAAACATTTGAGGTACTTGGAACTCGAACCACCTGACCACCGACCTTCAGGTTATGAGGTCACCGCCTCATCGATCCAGCTTTGAAGTCAGCAAAAAATAAAATATACTTTGAATTCAAGGGCATTTAAAAAAACATTTTTTGGGGTAGGAATAGACCGTCCTCAGTAGCTTGATCGATAAGGCTGCGGACTTGTAACCTGGAGGTCGGTGGTTCAAGTCTTGGTTTTAGCGTAGATTAGTAAAGAGTTTGAGTAGTTATGATATCACGAAAGTGATTAACACAAAAATGATAACAGTTATGTAATAAGTTAGAACTGAATTATAACATTTCAGTTCTGGATTTTTTACTTTGCTTATCCTATAATAAAAAAAGTAATGAAAGCAATCCAAAAAAAATCTCTCAGAATTAATTGTCCTGTCTCGGATTTGAATCTGCAATTTTCAGATCAAAAGGCAGAGGTGTTTACTGCTTGACCACAAAAGCTAACCGTTCAAAACCAGCTGATCCAAACTGGACACAGAAGAGGGAAAAATAATAATATGGGTCTCTTATTTTTTGTATCACAAAACAGACATTTTTTTCGATGCGCTGGAAATTGCAAAATGAAATTCCGTACTCTCTCCCTCTATTTTATCTCTCGCTCTTTCATTCGGCCTCTCCCTGTCTCTCTTTCTCCTCCAATATTTATTCTCTCTCTCTCCCTCTTATATACTTAGCTTACCAACTCTTTCTTTACCACTTTATACTCATCTCTTTCTTTCTCTCCTTCTCTGTCTCTCTCTCTTTCTCTCTATTTCTCTCTCTTTCTCTATCTTTCCTTTTTTACACCATTCTCCTTTTCTCTCTCTATCCCCTTCTACATCTCTCTCCCTTTTCTCTCTCTTCCCCCCCCCCCCCCTTCCTCATCTCTCTTATGTTATGTACTCGACAACATGTTGAATATGTTCAACCACCCCAGGGAACGGGTAAAGTGGGAGGGGGAGTTTAGAACAAATACAAATTTAATGCTTGGTCAGGAGGGGGGAGGGGTGCGGAGGTGGAAAAGTAATTAGAAATCCATGGCCCTTCGCGCCAACCCCTCCCCGTGCTGCCCCTAATACTGATAAAAGACCACGCCCCCCTCCTCAATACTACCATCCTGATAAAACCCCTGCTAGCATGGCTCCTCCCTCCCCCCACTACCGTCTTGTTAAACCCCCCTCGGACCTCATATTTGATGCCTCCTCCCTCCCCCTCCTCCCCACTCCCCGTTCCTCAAAAAACCCCCCGAGCCTCACCCCATCTATAATGCCTCCTCCCTCTCCCCCCCCCCACTCCCGTACTGTTAAACCCCCCAGGCCCCACCCCCACTGCCTCCTCCTTTCTCCTCTCCCCTCCACCCACTTCCGTCCTGATATAAACCCCCTGAGCCTCACTACTACTGCCCCCTCCTCCTCTTCCCCCCCCACTCTCGTCCTGTTAAACCCCCCCGGGCCCCGACCCCCACCAGAGCCCCCCCCCCTCAACTCCCTTGATACTTACTCTAACGATAATGGGCGATATTTAGTTGAAAGGTTTAAAAGGTTTGAAAATTGGACGGCTTGTTTATTTTATGACATTATTTTTTTTGCGTACAAGTGGTGGGTACATGAATATGTTCAGCCTTGCGTACAAGAGCTACGTTCAGCCTAGAGGTCATGCATCCGTGATGTTGTGTGGCTATGGACGATGCATGTCCATATTGTCCATTGTGGTGGAGGATTGATGGGAGAGAATCAGATTTGTGGCTGGTCAGAGCTTTGGTGGATAAATAAATCCGTCTATTGGTATAAAAAATGGGCAGGATGAAATGGTTGGATGGTTTGAAATATGTGCATCGCAAATTGCCGGTCGTAATCTGACAGTAAAAATATGGCACTTAATCCTGGATATCTGAGAATAACTGGTCGGTGGTTCAAGTCCCGGTTTCAGCTGTATATAGATTTAGTAAAGAGAGTTTAAGTAGTTGTGATATCACGAAAGTGATTAACACACATATGATAACTTAACTTAACTAACTAGTTCGACAGATAACTTCATTTCTTTACATTATTGATTCGTACTCGATCGATAAGGCGGCGGGCTCGTAACCTGGAGGTCGGTGGTTCGAGTCCCGTGTATGGCAAATATTAAGTAAGGTGAGTTTGAGTAATTGTGATATCACGAAAGTGATCAACACATATATAATAAAAATGAATAAATATAAAACTTAAATAAACATTAGAAATGTTTAAATCATCCTGTGCAGTCAAATTCTTAAAACCTTTAGAATAAGACTACACAAATTTTGTGGTTGGATGGAAGAGCTCAAAAATTGAGAATCCTGCCACATTAAATAAATCAAAAAAAAAAAAAATAATAAAAAAATAATAATAATAATAATAAAAAAAAAAAAATAAGCTTACCTGACCGTCATGGTCTTGGTCGGCGCGTGTCTTAAGCCCCTCCCACACCTGCAGCAGGATAGACCGCGTGGAGTCAATCTTGGGGTTGCCCTGCTCCCAGCCCCGCATCTTGCAGATTTTCTGAAACAGGGCCCCAAATTTTAAATTATATAGGGTGAGCATAAAGTCTAACCCCACCCCCTGTATCTCGAGAACCTACCGTATTATTATTATTATTCTACTCTTTATTAGATATAAATGGACATAATGTACAATGTACATAATTATTTAAACAATGAAAAAAATGGAAAAAATATATACAATAAAATGAAAAAGAATAAAAAAATATATAAAAACATATGTCCTAACTAAAGGGCGGGGTTATTGCCTATGGCGATCTCTTCCACCCAACCCTACCGTACTGTAGGTCCTTCTTTTCCTCCTACCTTTCACCAATTTTCAAGACCTATTACCATCACTATTCTGTTAACTTAACCTATCTATTATACAGGGTGATACAACTATCATAAAGTCTCTCGTATCTCGAGAACCACTCAAAATATCGACAAGCCGTAAAATACATGCTGTCTCATTTTTTGAGGGATTGATTTTGGGCCCAATTAGCTGTTGGTGGTCGTTTCGGCTGAGCGGCAAACAGCTCAAGCATCTTAAATAGTATGAGCTATTTAACTTGGGTTCGTTATAAATATGACGTTGATTTTATATCAATAAAATATCAAGTCTCTACGACTTACCGTTCTAGAGATACAGGTTCAACCGTTCGTGGCTAATGTTCTTACTCTGTATAACCTCTGACCTATAACTCGTGAACCTTAGCCGTAGGTTCACAAAACAAAGAACAAAGTTCAGTACAGCAAAATACTCCTGCAGAAATAAACTCATCTCCTTGAAAAATACCGGAAATTTGTTATTTTTAGAAATTAAAGCCCATTAATATTTTGAAAGGCTAAGATGAGCAATTTTTTCCTTGTTAACTACATACATTGGCCATGTATTTACACAGGAACCATGTACTTGGGTGTGTATTTAAGTACATAGGAGCTATGTAAACGGCTGTATGATTGATTGATTATACTTTTATTAAAAGCATCCTTCCATTCCTTCTTAACTCTTTTCTTCGGGAGGCTCAAGGAGAGAGGCACAAATTAAACTCAAAAGATATCATGGCGCGTCATTTCATTTCATTGAACCAGCCTCCGTGGCGTAATGGTTGTGACTACAACTCGTAGTCCAGAGAACCCGAGTTCGATTCCCGGTTGGGACAGACTTTTTGAAGAAAATTCTGTCCCCTCCAAACACGTGATGCTGGTATTTCCGGCACTACCCAGGCTGGGTGAAGTTAATGTGGGTAGCTGGTACCCAGCGAATGGAGGGTATATCCCCCGTCCTGAATATCCATCTCAATCAGAACGTTAAAACAAAATAAACTCAACTGGTAATAGATCTAAATATAGAGTTGGTGTGATAATTGGGACTTTTCTTTTGGAACTCCAACCAGTCTATAATAATATTGGCCTCATTTACGAAAATTTAAAAGTAAACCCTTCTAGTATAAAGATACCTTAGTTAAAAAATATATTGTATTTTCTATTGAAAAATTATCATTGATTAATTCGTTCATACAGATTTGATGAAAATTAATAAAGTATTTTTTTCCAGAAGTGAACTCTTGACAGAAACAGAAAATACAATAATGCGCCTTCAAAAAATACTTTTCATTACTTCTCTCTCCCTTCCCCTAAATTTTCACTCTCTTTCTTTCTCTCCCACCTCTCTTATCTCCTAATCTTCTTTTACCTTTCTTTTACTTCTCCCTTCTCCTTATTTATCTCCTTCTCCCCTCACTTAAAAGGGGAGAGGTACCTCGTCTTTCCTTTTAACTTCTCTTCCTCTATTTCTTTTCTTTATTCCCTCATCATCATTCTGCTTTTCTCCCCTTCCCCCTCGCTCCATCTCACCTCTCTCCCCTTCTCTTCGCTCTCTTCTTCTCTTCCCTTGCTTCTTCTCTCTCTTTTCTCTCTCTCTCTCTCTCTTTCTCTCTCTCTCTCTCTCTCTCTCTCTCTCTCTCTCCTCTCTCTCTCTCTCTCTCAATTTTCTACCTTTTATAAGGCCTCCTAATATCTATCCCCCCTAGATTAAGGCTTATTTTTTAATAAAAAATAAATCTGATAAAATTTCATAACGTTTTTTCATGGTCCGTTGGATAAACGATTCTCCCTCTTTTATTTTGATTTTTTTTTTCTGATCAAACTCCATCCTCACTCCTAATTGCATTTAGAAACAAAAAAATAAATGATTTTTTACAAAAATCAATGAAAAAGTTTATACTGAAAATAGGAAGAGAGAGAGAGAGAGAGATTTGATTTGATTTATTTTTATTTGTGACAATTTTAAATTTACAAAAATAACATCTCCTAAGCTAGTATAAAATAACTTATGAAGAGAGGGGAGAGAGAGTGAAAGAAAGAGAGAGAAAGAAAGAAAAGAGAGTGAGAGAAAGAGAGAGAGAAAGAGAGAGAGAGAAAGAGAGAGAGAAAGAGAGAGAGAGAGAGAGAGAGAGAGAGAGGAAGAGGAAGAGGAAAAGAGAGGTGAAAAAAATCCAATTAACCTGGTATGCAAATAATAATTCAAGTAGGTATGTAGAATAAATTACCTGAATATCAAGAAAAACGCTATTTTTGTAACGCCAGGAAAAACAAAACGAGCTTTATTTTCTAAAGTCAAACCTACACAAATATATTTAACTACTGTAATACCCAAGTACCTTACACTGGTGTTGTATGGTCATTGGACATGAATTATGACTGATAATAATAATACTATCGCCTTCTTATTTATACTGCCCGATTAGCACTATTAAGTCCCATTACTCCAGCAGTAAGACGTATTATTATGTGGTAAAAATCCCAAATGGGAGGATAACTTGTCTTGTCCCGGCTGAGATTCGAACCTGCGACCTCTCGCATCTCTGAAATCACAGAGTGCCGTCTTTACCACTGAGCTACCGCGACAGATAATAATACTCTATAGGTGGAGTGCATGACGAACAGCCTGGTTAAGCACGGCCATTAGCCATTTGATTGTTTATAAAGTTGATTGATTTAATCTGTTCAATCGCGACTATACATTTGGGCCTATGTATGTATTTATGTATAATATGGAATGTTTGAGCTTTCAGAGCTTTCTTGTTATGGTAAAACTGATGAGAAAAAAAGTGTATGGAACAGGAGAAACATTTACCAAGAAACATTTTTCCTTCGACGAATAACCTGTTGAAAGAATTGATTTTTCCACCGGTGACAATTCTTCGATGATTTTTCCTGCCACATTAATTTCTCACGTGCATGTAAACGTCGCTGAGTGATTAAGAGCATTTTTAGATGAACCGGAGGTTGGGGGTTCGAATTCCGGCAGGAGCGGAAAATTCTGACTGAGTTTTTCGTTTGTGGAATTTCATTTATGTAAAGGTCATTTATGTGCCTTGAAGTAATGCGAAAGCGGTTCCGGGGCACAATTATTCCTTTTTTTCCTCTCTCTCTCTTTTTCTTCTTCTTTTTTTTCTTCTTATTTTTCATCTATTTTTTTCTTCTTTTTTAATACTATTTCTTTTTAAAAATATATAAATCTGTAGGTAAGTGTATGGCGAGGCTTATTTGTGTTAGTATGATCGAATGTACTTCGCTGTCTGTGTATTTTGGTTCACCCTTTACAATGTCTGCCTATTTTGCCTACTCCATACGCTATCGAGTATCGTACGCTTGGCTATACCATCACTTATACTGTCTACGTGCGTATACCTTCCTCGTACCCTCTATAATACAATACGATCTATTCAGGGAACGTAAACTTGGCATAATAAGCTTCAGAACAGCATGCTATAAGGCTTGTAAAAAGACTTCTAAGCTGTTCTCATAAAAAAATGTGCCCCGATAAAAAGAGAAACGACATTTTCACTAGGCGAGCCTTTTAAAGTGAATGCATATACGATATCCTATACAGGGTGTGGCGAAATACTTATATTTCTGTTACTAGTAGTACAAAATTTCAATAAACCAATCGATTGTCAAATATCCCCCAGCAAAAAGAGACTCAGTTTTTAGTTAGACTTATGCCGACTTTTAGTTAGATTTACATAATTGTGAACTCTAAAAGCGCGTGTGATGGATTTTTTGTAGATTTTATTTTATTGTAATTGTGTTCAACACGAATTGTGGTTCTTTCACACCAAGCCGAGGTAAGCAGGAAATAATAACAGTATAATAATGTCGCCCTATTTATACTGCCCAATTAAGACTAATGAGTCCCTTTATTGTAGCAGTAAGCCCAAGACGTATTATTATGTGGTCAAATTCCCAAATGGGAGGGTAAATTGTAATATCCCAGCTGGATTTTGAACCCGCGACCTCTGGATTACCAGTCTGACGCATTTACCACTGAGCTACCGGGAGAGCTACTGGGATTGTGGTTCCCCCTGATTATAAGTGGTAACTCCCCACTTGATAAGCACTTTGATGGGTGTTCATTCAATTTCGAACCTTTGGAAATAAAGGCTAGGTGAATTTAATCCAGCACGATTCATAACTACTAATACATAAGTTAAAAGTTCATAGCTCGTCGTGATAGCTCAGTTGAAAGAAACGTTAAACCAAAAAAGTTGATAATATCCTTTACCCACCTTAAAAGTCAATGATTTTGTAAATCCATTTCCATGCTACACCGTGTACTGCGCTAGTTATTTTTTCCATACATAAATCTGTCAAGAATTGGGACACAAATGCAAATGACAGCATCTGATGTGCCTTCACAAATTCTGTTCTTACACTCTGAGGCACCTCGACTTTACATACAATCACATTCACAATGCCTTTCACTTAAGCCACCTTGACATGTCTAACATGACATACGCGCCAAAATTTGAATGAAATTCAGTCTTTAAATTTAATATATTTTTCAACTAAATACGTCGAGTGTTTTTTGAAATTTGAAAATAAAAAATATTTATTTTTAATCATCTGGTATGTACATAATTGGTTGGGTGAAAGAGATAGTACATACTTACCTATTCCTTTCCATTTTATTGTTTATATTGTTCAATTTTATATATAATATATATTTTTTAAAATAATAATTATTGGTATTGTACATATTATATCTTTGTATTTACTAAAGCATTTAATAATAATAATAATAATAATAATAATACTATAAATTATAATTATTCAATTTTAAAACATTTAAAAGAGAATGTAGGTACGAGTACTTTTCTGCGCTTTATTTTACATGACACTCTTTGAAATTTGAAAACCTTCATCTCCTTGGCCCTGAAGAGTATAAAACCCCATCTGAAATGACGTGTATGTTAAAGAGACTTTAAAAAGAAGAAGAAAAAGAAGGAGAAGAAGAAGAAGAAGAAGAAAACGTCCCGATTTATGAAAAAAATTGAAATCGGAGCAAAAATTTTTTTTTATTACAAAAACGAACAAAAACTTCCGTCTTCTAATATTGGAAATTTATCGGAAATAAAAAAAGAAAAACATCGGTACTTACCTCAATCGCCAGGTCAAAATCTTTCTTGTCAATGGTCCCACTGCCGTTGACATCTGGAACATAGGAAAGAAAAGGTCCTTTTAGTTCTGTGCGTGCATTGGAGTATTATTATTATTATCTGACCTGGTTGCAGGGTTTTCAGTGAAACCCTTACAATTAACACTGTGACCTAGTTAGATCTTTTGAGACCAGTTGATTCTTTTCGGTTTTAACGTCCTGAAATAAATAGTCAGGCCGGGGTTAGTCACCACATTAACCTCACCCAGCCTGGGTAGGGCCGGGAATGCCAGACTCTCGTGTTTGAAGGGTACAGAATTTTCTTCGAAAAGTCTGCCCCACTTGGTCGAACTCGAGACTTTTGGACAATGGGCAGTAGTCATAACCGTTATTACCTTCTCCCCGTTTAAAGACCAGATGCACTGGTAGTCAAGTGATTAACGCGCTAGTCTGGTAAGCCAGGTAGCGCAGGGATCCGTTGGTTCGAATCCCACCCAGTGCATGAATATTTCCTCATCAATTTGAGTTTGTGACCACATAATCATAAGACTGTGAGGGTTAGGTGTTTGGAAATGCTTTGAGCATTAACCTCGCCTGGGGGTTACTTTCCACTAAATGGTGTTATTATTATTTTTATTATTATTAAAGAAAGGTAATTTTAAGCCGTATTTTTCTTTCTAACCAAAGTTAACCAAACTGGAATAAAATGAACCAAACTGGAAGCAAGTCATTTTTCTTTTGGAAGAGGAAATTTTTCCTTTTCCTTCTTCCAGTTTGGTTAACCAAAATGGAAGTAGAAAATTCTTGCTTCCAGTTCTTTTATAGGTTAAGTCCATTGTTTATCTTTAAAAGTACAGAAACGAATTTTACTTTCACGAATGTGGTGAAGTTGACTTCGGAATAAAATGGAAATATTTGGAAATATCGAACCGGCATGGAAGTTTTTTTTTTTTATCCAAAAGAAAAATACCCCTTTAGTTTCGTACGTGTAGTAGGCTACCCACTTCCCGTTTAAGGGCACCCAGACTATTTAAAATAAAAGAAACGAAAACATCAACTACAGCATGACAGACTGACACCGATAGGAAAAATGTCCCCCTGTCTTTACACTCCCCCGTTAAATAAATCCTCGCGTTAATATTTATTACCGCCAGGAACATTTGAGCGTACATTATACAAAGGTATATAACATTATATACTACATTATACAAAGGTAGGTAAGCAACGCAACTTTTAATGGGCCTTCCTCGCTTGCTCCCTCCTGTTACGACATCATTAAACAAGGCTCGGAAACAAAGGATCTCATAGACAGCGACATTTATGCTCCTTTTGTCCATAATAGCCGACGTTGAGTGCTTTCCATTGACTTGCGAACGACTGAGACGTATGCGGGTTCGATGCTCGGTGGTTTTTTTTAATTTATGATTTTTTTACTTTAGCAGAAAGCGAAAAGTTGATAAGAATTAACCCTCCAGTCCCCCCCTCCCGTCCTGAAACAATGTTTATTTACCTGATAAATATTTTGGTTCGTTTTTCCGTTTTTAGACTCTTCCGATTCCCTAAAAGTGATTTTTTTTCAAATGGTCTGAAGAAAATATCTCAAGAACGGTAACTCTAGCGATGAAATTTGGCATGTAGCTTTCTTCCACCCAACCCTTACGATTGTATAATATGGGGTAAGAGTATACAGTCTGAATAAACTACCTACATCTTTTCTTGTAAACAAAAAGATCTCTCGCTAAAATAATAATAAATTTTATCTTAATATTATTTTTTCATTTCCGATAAAATGCACTTCTCTTTTATGAATTCAATTGAACATTTAAAAATTTCCATTTCATCTGAAAAACCTGGGATAATCTTGACGCATCACAGATCTTCTTTGATCTATCTTTGATATGACGTGTGTCTAGTGGCCACACTTTGAGTTCACAACATACAGGGGGATCTCAACATAAGATATATTTTTGACCTCCGTGGCTCAGTGGTTAAGTGCATTGGTTGCTGACCCGGAGGTTGCGGGTTCGAATCCCGACGGAGTGGAAAATTCTAACCGAATTTTTTCGTTTCCAGAACGGCATGGATGTAAAGCTAAAGTGCCCTGACGCGTAATGCGAAAGAGATTCCGCGGATACAGGGCACAATTAACTTTATATAAAAAAAACCTGATACGAGTAGAGCAATAGTACTTCAGAGTATTAAAAAAAAACACTGCCAATTATGGACACAATACTTCCTCGTGATTGCTTCACATTGTAAACACGTGCCAATTTTGAGATTTTATAGAAAATTACTTGTATCTCCAAAACGGCTCAACCGATTTTCTTCAAATTTGTTTTATATGGTAAAATATCGTTTTTTCTACATTCTAAATTCCACAAAAAATTCTGTATCGGTAAGTCGTGGTACTTATTTTTTTACTTTTTTGTCCAAAATTTTGGTTTTTCTTAAATATCAGAGTCAAATTATATTTAATTTAAAAATAAATATAAATAACCTATGTAAAACAATCATATGCATATTCTTACAAAATTTCATTGAAATCGGGTGTACCGTTCACGAGATATAAGCGTTTAAGTAAAAAGTTAGTGGTCAGGCGCATGGTCTCTTTCACCCAGAACCGCTACTACGAATTCGATGAATTTAAAATGGGACCATCTACAGAATGTCTTTTAGATGTGTGCAAAATTTAGATGTGTGCAAAAATCGGTCGAGTAGTTTCCGAGATTTGCGCGTTACAAGGAATCATTTTAACAGACCGACAGACGGACACAAAACCAAATTTACTCAGTAGGTTATGAAACGTCCAGAAATATGAAAAAAATTGAAATCGGAGCAAAAAAATATTTTTTTTTACAAAAACGAACACAATACTTCCGATTTCTAATATTAGAAATTTCTCGGAAGTAAAACGTGTCTCTTTAACATCTAGGTCATTTGAGGGGGGGGGGGGGGGGGGGGGGGGGTTTACCTTCCATTCGCTGACCTATGATTGGTTGAAACTCCGACATGAGGTATGGGCTGGCTATTCTTGCCATCCTATGCTATACGTATGTAATTCGGCCCCAAATGACCAACAGCAAATACTCGAATGAATTTTTTTCGAAGACACACAGTCTGTTGTAAAAATCTCATAGGAGCGATTGATAAGAACCATAAATCATAAATCTTAGGAGAGAGAGAGATAGAGAGAAAGACAGAGAGAGAGGGAGATGGGAAGGAGAAAGAGACAGGGGGAGGGGCAGGAGGATGAGGAGAGGAAGAGAGAGAGAAATGTGGGAGAGGGAGAGAGATGGGGAGAGAGAGAGTCAGATATGGTGAGAGGGAGAAAGAGAGAGAGATGGGGAGAGAAAGAGGGAGAGAGATGGGGAGAGAAAGAGGGAGAGAGGGAGAAATAGAGAGAGAGAGAGAAAGACAGAGAGAGGGAGGAGGAGGAGGAGAGGAAGAGAGAGAGAAATGTGGAAGAGGGAGAGAGATGGGGAGAGAGTGGGTGAGATATGGTGAGAAGGAGAAAGAGAGAGAGAGAGAGAGAGAGATGGGAGAGAGAGAGGGAGAGAGAGAGAGAGAGAAATCTACCTATGGTTGTGTTTTATCTGATAACCCCCTCATCATCCTATGAGATTTATTTTTGAACTGTGTTGAAAACGATTAATAAGACACTTGTGAGGCCAAACCGCTCATGTAAACAATGCATTGGGAACATGCAATGCCCCTCCCCATAGTAGGGAGGAGGGAGCAGTTGGGGTTAAAACGAGACTCAAGCACAAATCTCACTCGGATTTTTGAAAAAAAGCATTTTTAAAACAATTGAAAATTTAATTTTAGAGGAGGCGCCATTTGACATTTTTCAACAGTGCCACAGCGACAGTTTAAATAAAGAACTAATTGTTTTCTCTGAAAAAATATTAAAGTTTTCCTTATGGCAACTGTTAAAATGTAGCATCTGTTTAAAAGAAGCCCAAAAGAGAATGTAATTCTTCTCAAAAATATTTCAAGGAAGCAGCAAATGTTTAAAAAAAATCCGAATTATTTGCGTGATTTCCCTTGAAAAATCTCTTCAATGGAAATAATGTTTCATCAAAAAAGAAATAATAAAAAATGTGCCCACTACACAAACTCTGTATCATTGTCAATTTTTCATGTGACCCGGGTTCGAAAATCCCGACGGGAAAAAAAAACTTCTGACTATTTATTTTTTGTTGATAATTATTAATTAATAATTCCGTGTCACGGTGGTGAGAGTATTAGATGGACGCCCAGATCCAATGTCCAGGTTCTTTTCATGTCCATTGATTCTATATTGTATTAAAGTCCTGTTTTTAAGTTATTCAGGACGGGGGTTTCACCCTTCATTCGCTGGAATCGTATCAGCTACCAATTTATTTTTGAACCTATTTAACCTCATCCAGCCTAGGTTGAGCCGGAAACGACAGCCTAATAAGTTTTTTACTTTATGTCCACTCAATTTTTGTTGTTCATATTTATGCATAATTATGCCCTCTCAATTTTGTAACATTCAATTAATTTGACGATATTCGTATTATTTTATCCCCAGTATTCTACATTAAATAAATTTTATTGTTTAATTTATAATATCTCATTATAAAATTACGCAATGTCCAGTTAGGGTAGGACTTAGTTCGTGACCCCATGTGAGGAGGTAACTGAGGCGGGGTTATTGCCTGGGGCAATCTTTTCCACACAACTCTTTTTTTTTTGCGTTTTCAGAGAAAAGATATTAAAACACCCCGCCTCGAATGACCTAGATGTAACAGAGAAGTTACGCAAAAGAAGAACCACGTAGTAGATTGAAGAGCACACATTGCGCGCTAATAGAGTTACTTCCTTCCTTAATTAAAAATATAAATCCCGTCTCTTTTTCCATGTACAAACGGATCATAAATTTATTATAAATAAAGCAGTAATGTACTTTTATTAGACTCCCGAGACCCGTTTACACTATGCAATATGGCGCACGCTTCCTCTCTTAATTTTTTTTATCTGTTTATGAAATACGCAGGAGATTTCTTTTTATTAAGTCACACTCTATATTGCAACCAACTGAAGATTACTGTGAAGTTATCATCTTTCTTGTTGCCTTGATGGGACTGATTCCATCTTCAATACTAAAGATAAAAAGTTAAAAATAAAAGATTAAGAGCGAAATTAATAGACAAATTCTATAACTCAAGTCATTGCCAGGCGTCGGTTTTCCCTATCTTACACATCAGTACGCAATCTGTGACTTAGCGCCACAGAGGTATTACAAAAACGTCTATTAATTCCGCCCTAAGAGTTCTTTGTGTTATTATAACGAACTAGGTTTAGCGTAAGTATACACGCTCGTTTTGTTTTTCTTGGCCTTGCAAAACTAGCGTTTTCCTTGATGTCACAATTTTTAGTGGACAGCATCGAAATTACGAGAGCTATTGCTAATGCTACTCAGGTCGGTTCCGACTCTACAACTACCCTAAAAGCCCTCATGAATGTAACGCAGGCCCTAACATCCAAAGTTCACAGGCGAAAAAATTCCAACCCCTGCCGATATTCAAACCAGGATGGAGTTCAAGCGAAGCATACTACCGCTAGGCCAAGGTGACTACTGCTGACACTGAAGTTAAAGCAACGTCGAGCTAACATATGACTTGCGTGGGTGGCCAATTGGCCATTCAAATTCAAACCCTCGCCTCGTGATGCTGAATATTCCCTGCCTAACCCACATTGGGCGAGGTTTATAAATTGTTGACGGTTTAATAATCCAGCAAATAAAGGGTAAAATAACACTCAAATGTATTATTGTTTTTCTTGACACTCATAGATGAAAATGTTAAATTAATTAAATAAAATTTGATGTTTGTCACTTTTTCACGGCCTGTCTAAAATTTATATACCTACTCATAAAATAACTATTTCTATTTCCATCAGCAAAATATCAGCACGAGTTCCAGGAAGGATTTTATAACTCCCCCCCCCCCTTACCAAGCTGTGAAATAACTAAAAATGCCAATTTGTTTATTTCAAATGCTTCATTTTATTCCAAGTCCAAATGTCAGGCATTCTTCCTCACACTCTAACAATTCCCTTTTCTGTCTCCCTGTTTCTCCCTCATCCTTTTCTCCCACTTCTGCTCTTTTTTCCTCTGATCAAGCAACGATCCCCTTTCCCATTTCCCCCTTTCTCTAGTCCCTCCTCACTCCACTCTCTCTTCTCTTCACTCTCCCCTTTCTTCACTCTCCTCTCTCTTTACTCTCCCCTTTCTTCACTCTCCCCTTTCTTCACTCTCTCCTTTCTTCCCTTTCTCCTATCTTCACCCTTCTCTCTCTTCACTCTCTGCTCTCTTCATCACACTCACACTCTCTCTCTTCACTCTTCCTCCTTACTCTATCACTCTTCTTTTCTCTTCTTCTCTATCTTTCACACCTTTTCTTTCATTTGTTTTCTGTCTCTTTCTTCCTCTCTTTCACTACTTTTTTTCTCTTCACCTTTCTCAATTTTTTTTCTCTTTTTTTTCTCTCTCTCTCTCTACTTTGATGTGTTATATAGGAAATATTTTCCTGTATTTCTCTATATTTCCTGACATCTATAGGAAATTGACCAGAAATTTTCATATTTCAGAATGTGGTAACTAACAGGTGTAATCTTATTTTGACGCCAGACATCCTAAACAGAAAACATTCAGTCTCTTGTGAAACACCCTAAGATCAACCGTGATCTAAAGGTTGGTGATTTGAGACCCAAGTATGACAAATTTTAGTCAGTCATATATTTTTTTTTTACATTCAGGGGTAATTCAGTGAGAGAGAGTGAGTGGTGAGAGATAGAAAGAGAGAAAGAGAGAGAGATAGAGAGAGAGAGAGAGAGAGATAGAGAGAGAGAGATAGAGAAAGAGAGAAGAAGGGAGAAAGAGAGAGACAGAGCGAGGAAGATAGAGACACAAAGAGAGAGAGAATATTATTAATATTTCATAGCTACATAGGAAATTAACACATGAATAAAGGATTTTTTTCATCATCGATGCAAAAAAATATTACAAGCCTCCTGCACACTTCCCTCCCAATACCTGCTCTCTCCTATACCCCCCCCCTCCTATAAACCTTCTTCCTATACCCTCTCCCTCTTAATAAACCATTCCTCCGTCACTCCTAACACTGTTCCCCATTCTCTTTCCTATCCTAATGGGACTCCCCCTGCCACTCCCCTATCCTCATGGGACTCCCCCTCTCACTCCCCTATCCTCATGGGACTCCCCCTCTCACTCCCATAAGTACTTATACTATGGGACTCCCCCTCCTACTCCCATAAGTACTTACAGAATGGGAATTGTACAAAAACAATACGCACCATTCCCATTTACAAACAAATTTCGAGAAGAAGCTTTTTATTTTACTCACAGAGATCGAAAAAATCGGGGATTACCAAAGTTACCCGTTTCATCAAAGAGTTTTTTTTTGCCACGGAATTTTTTGTTATATTTTCGGAGCTTTTTTACTTCTTTAAAAAGCTGCTCTTTTTTGTTCGACATTTTCAAACACGAATGGCAAGATAACCTTTTGCTTGCGAGTTGTTTGAATACCGACGAGTTTATATTTTAAACCTTGGAAATAATGAAAATACTGTTAACGTGCTAGTCTGGTAATCCAGGTAGCGTAGGGATCCGTTGGTTTGAATCCCACCCAGTGCATGAAATTATCCTCATTTATTTGACTTTGTGACCACAATCATAAGGGTTAGGTGGTAGAAAATGCGTTGACCTCGCCTGGTGGACCTTCAATAAAATTTCGTCTATTGTGAATTATTACAAAAATCATTCAATTTAGTAACATCAAGTAATCAAGTAACTTCACCATTCATCACACTCAGCCTGGGTAATACCTAAGCAATTATGAATTTATGTAACAGGATTTTTCTTAAATTATCAAAGTGGAAGAAGGCGATTCTTATAGAAAGGTTTGAGGAAGTTGTTTGCCACTCAGTATTAAACCTTCCTACATTCACCGTGCTGTCAATGCTAAAGAAGTAATAACATTTTGTGACCCTATTTCTGCTAAATTCATGAGACTTTTTGCCTCTTTTCTAGCCCAACTTACAGCTCATTTGAACTTAATACGTTTGAACTTGTACCCAACTTCGCCTGCTTAGGCGTTACTTATAGTTCATTTAAACTTAACTCATTTGAAGATTGTATTCTACTATGTATGTAACTTATGTACTTTTGTGCTTAAACGCATTTAGGAATAAATAGGAAATTGAAATAACTAAACAAGAGTTATACGGTAGTAGTTTTGAGTATTTGCCTACCTAACACTATCTATGATGGTACTTTTGATTGTACGAGTAGCGTAGGGATCCGTTGGTTCGAATTCCACACAGTACATGAGTTTTTCCTCATTAATTTGAGTTTGTGACCACATAATAATAAGACTCTGAGGATTAGGTGCGGTTGAAAATGCTTTGAGCATTAATCACGCCTGGTGGTTACCTTCCACTAAGGAGTATTATTATTAGTACAACTAAGAATGTAATATTGTTCTTGCTTCACAATATTACAGATATTGCCCCCCATATACAGGGTCTGCGGGTTTTCAGTTATCATTTTTGCTTTTTTCACAATTATTACTCAAACTTGCTTTACTGCAAATACTAAACATTTGCTCCCAGGGGCAAGGACTCTGAATGTTACAGACCTCTCTTTAAATAAATATTCTTAAAAAAAAACATTTGCTGAGCATGGGACTTGAACCATTCCGTTGGCTTACTATGAGAAAAGGATGGAAGGAATGTCTTGTTCACATCAGTTTACATCTCTATATATGTATATAAAACAGAAAAAAGGACTACCTACCTACCTACCTACCTATGTTTGTTTGTCCGGAGTTGTTTAGCCAAAACGGTAAGACCATTATCGCTTTGTCCAGAAAAATTATAAAAAGTTCAAAAAGGCATTGCTGTCCAGCAGTACGGCCATGCCTTAGTAAATTTGAAATTTAGTCCCGTTGCAAAGCACGGGCAAACGGCTAGTACTGTATATATTATAATGACTGACAGTGGCGTAGCCAGGGGGGGGGGATTGGGGACAACCCCCCCCCCCCCCCCCAAATTTTCAAGAAACCCCATCAAAGATCGAATATCCGTTAGGCGAGATTTCTGAACCCCCCTCAAACCCCCCCCCCCCCCCAAATGTAGGTCTAGCCACGCCACTGATGACTGACCACCGACCATAGAATTTTCACAGAAACATAGTCCCAGAAACTCGTCCCATAGAAACCTAATTTTTGAAAGCCTGTGAGAGCACTCCTTCAACAATCGGTACACTCACCCTAAAACTTATCGGTGAGGAAATCTTTCTGCCTTTCGCAAACATGAAAATGAAAAACCAAAGACAGAACGGGAATGAAAAATCCCCGTTTCAAAAGTTTAGTGAAAAGATTTTTTTGATTAGAAAATCTTTGAAAAATATATGGGACGTTTTGTGTTACACCTTTTGTGGAACTATAGAATATTGATTTTGTGTATTGTTTCAAGTGGGGAAATCTAAGAGAATACTCGAACTTCTGAAACTTAAATAAACAGTTTCCCCGTACTTCGCTACGAGACTAGATTTAAATTCAAGGCAGGGCCGTAACCGTATATAGATCCAGCCCTGGCTTTTTTTACCTTCCTTATCCTAAGGTAAGTATTGTATTCGTCGAAAATTTGACCTACCCAGTTTTTACTTCTTATAACTATGTACGAATTTCTTTGTGGTGAAGCACAAGGCCTCTTCACAATTTTTGTGGGTAGCGCAGCATTACTAAGAGCCTCCTTTACATTTCGAATTATTCTATTACATTAATTTCTTTTTACTCTGGTAATGCCGCCACTGGTCGTTACTCATACAAGTAACTACTCATTTTTCCTCACGAGGTATGAGTGGACCCCGAACATCCAAGTACAGAGCAGAAAAATTCCTGCCCCGCTGGGGATCGAACCCAGGTCACCGTGCGTGCAATGCCCAGCGCGCTAACTCACTCTGCCACGGTGACTACTTCTTATAACTATTTTAGATAGTCATGTGATCGATTTCAGCGGAATTTCAGCGGAAAACCTTGAACAACTTCACTTACCGATGAACACCTTGAACATTTTCACTTACCAATGAAAACCTTGAACATTTTCACTTACCAAAGAACACCTTGAACATTTTCACTTACCAATGAACACCTTGAACATTTTCACTTACCAATGAAAACCTTGAACAACTTCACTTACCAATGAAAACCTTGAACACTTACCAATGAACACCTTGAACATTTTCACTTACCAATGAACACCTTGAACATTTTCACTTACCAATAAATACCTTGAACAACTTCACTTACCGATGAAAACCTTGAACATTTTCACTTACCTATGAAAACCTTGAACATTTTCACAAACCTTGAACATTTTCACTTACCAATGAAAACCTTGAACATTTTCACAAACCTTGAACATATTCACTTACCAATGAACACCTTGAACATGATCACTTACCAATGAACACCTTGAACATGATCACTTACCAATGAACACCTTGAACATTTTCACTTACCAATGAACACCTTGAACATGATCACTTACCAATGAACACCTTGAACATTTTCACTTACCAATGAACACCTTGAACATTTTCACTTACCAATGAACACCTTGAACACGTACATCAGCTTCTTCTTGCGGAACTCAGAGATAGGCATGGCGATTTTTCCACCTGAAATCAGAGATATGAAACAATTAATCCTGTTATTCGGGCACCTGGGTGGGACCAGCTAGGTTATGCTGTATACTGAAAACTGAAGAACATGTAATATAATATTATAATAATAATATTGCCTTATTTATACAGGGGTCATTTTCATTTATCTTGGGCAATTGGATTTTTTCAAGTCATGAACGTTACCTTTTTCCTAAACAATTTTTTAGGCTCAGAAGACTAAGACAAATACCTTTGAGCAAAGGTTTCATTTAGAATATTTCTAGCAGCTACCTCTTCACACAAAATTACAAAAACTTAACGTACCAGGTAAAATTCATGACCACGGGTAACGTTCATGACGGTAACGTTCATGAGTAACACGCCACTAAAACAATCTTTTCTCAATAAAAGAATATTCACTTTACAAAAAAAAATATTTGATTGAAAAGAGGGACATGCAGAAGAATTAAAGAAATACATTATATATTAAAGAATCATTACAATTTATTTAAAAAAACCGCGTAACGTTCTTGTCAAAAAAAATTAGACCCACCATTGTCCCTCACTGTACTGCATCCAACATCCAACTGACAGGAAATTTCAAAACAAAAACAATGTCATCTGTAAGAAGCAAAATGGCGGCAGCTGCTAGCTTCTCATTCTAAGGGTTTTTCAAAATGGTTTACATTTTTTTGGGGGTAACATTCATGACGGAGATTTTTTTTTCTTCGTAGGGACACAACTTTACACGTCTGTAGAATTAGGTGAACATTATTATTTTTATGAAAACTAATGGTCACATCCTAAATAAACTGTATTTTTCTCATTTATATTGGATTTTGGTGAAAATAATGGGGAGAAATGCATTTTTTTCTATCAGACACAGTAAAATCTTAGACTAAGGGACACCTAAAATATCATGAACGTTACTTACATAACTGGCAATTTTGAGTCTCCACATTAGTTTAAAAGACAATTTATTATTGTAATTTATAAAAAAAATTGTTTCCTATGTGATCAAATAGATTTTAGTCATATATCCCTATTATTTTCACATTTATTAAAGGAGAAAGGTTGCGGACTTGATATGCCCAAGATAAATGAAAATGACCCACAGCCTGATTAGGACTATTTAAGTCCCAATATTTCAGCAGTAAGCCCAAGACATAATATTATGTGGTAAAAATCCCAATTGAGAGGATAACATGTCATGTCCCAGCTGGGTTTCGAACCCACGACCTCTGGAGTCTTTGGATTCACAGAGTGCCGCCTTTAGCACTGAGCTACCGGGACAGACATAAGGTTTACCTACATTATAAGCTCCACAAAACCAGCTACCCATATTCGATTTGAGGTCCAAAATGTCTCCTCTTTGTTAATATCGTATTCTAGAGTTCGGTCCTAATGGTGATACAACCTTTCAATACCGAAAATTTACGGAAACTGCAAAAAATCTGGGTGTAAGACCTTCACATTCGCCCCCACAACTCAAAAACTACGCCACTGCGTCCAACACTACGCGACTACGCTACGCTACTGCGTCCCGGTAGCTTAGTGGTAAAGGCACTCTGTGAATCCAGAGTTTCCAGAGGTCGTGGGTTCGAAACCCAGGCGGGACATGACAAGTTATCCTCCCATTTGGGATTTTTACCACATAATAATACGTCTTGGACTTACTGCTGGAATAATGGGACTTTCATAGTCTTAATCGGGCAGTATAAATAAGGCGATATTATTATTATTATTATTACTGCTCCAACACTACGCGACTACGCCACTGGTGAAGAAATGAAATTTTCAAAGAATCCTGAATTCTCACGCTCCCGCTGTTGGAATGACCATTGCAAAATCACTTCCGTTGCATGAGTCCGACTTCATTTCGGATTTCTTTATGGCACTCTCTTCCACCCAACCATCAGGCGAAACTAATTGCGACAGCACGAGCCCAGGGCAGTAATGGTAATAACTCTTGTGTACAGGATGGTTGCAAGATATTTTGCAGCATTTCAGCGATTGTATTTTCTGTCCCAAGAGCTCGGTGGTCAAAGTGTCGGATTGGTAATCTAGAGGTTGCGGGTTTGAAACCAATCCGGGACTTGGCAAGTTATCCTCTCATTTGGGACTTTGACCACATAATAATACGTACTGAGCTTACTGATGGAATAATGGTACTCGTTCGTTCTAATCGTATAAATCGGGCAGTATAAATAAGGAAATCGGGCAGTATAAATAAGGCAATATTGTAATTATTTTCTAAAGGCTGCTTTGTGGGGTCGTAGGTAAGTACTCATATTTTTACCAACCTCAGTACTCAGTATCATAATCTCGATAGATAAAGCGGCGAACTCGTAACTTGGAGGTCCATAGTTCGTTTCTCAAGTAGGCGAGGCAAAATTTTTGTAGAGACAAGATTGTCTTTTGAAAAAGACATTAATTCGACCAAAGAAAATTCTTGACTTGCAGTTATCGCGAGTTCAATTGTTGCCACTCTGTATATCATGGACAAACCAAGTAATGTGGAAGCATGCTCATTTAGATATTTATCAGGCATGGCTTTAGTTTTACGACATCCTCTAGGGCAGCTAGGCTTACAGACACGCGGTAATCGACGTTTTTACGGTGAGCCTATTCATCACAGCTCCAGTGGTGAGCTAACTAGGCTTATTTTCAGTAGTTAATTGATGTTAGGATATGAGGGGTGATATCATCGACACTGGTAATAATATTAATATAATAACAATAATAATAATATAATCCGGAAAACAGTGAAATGGAAGATCCAGAAAAGTGTCATCTAACAATCCTGCTATCTAGTCGAAAGTTTTTGAATTCTTAATATTTTTTTTTCCCCCCAATATTTTTTTAATTCTAATTTTAATACTGATCGTCAAAGTTTATGTGAGAAAGTATGAATTTACTCCTCACATAAACTCAGAAAAACTGTTAGTAAAAGTACAAGTTCATGGTTCATAATAATAAGCTGAGTCTAGATTTTTCGTATTGTCTCAGATCCCAAAACCCGCATATTATCTTAGATGGATAAGTCATGACTTAATTTTTCGAATATATCTATTCATTTTGGGTGATGATAATATTATTTTCATTTTATATCTAGACTTTTCACAAATTTTTTCTGTCTTAGTACAAATCAATTAATTCTTTTTCACATTGCCTTTCTCTTTCTCAACCTACCTATCTACTGAGCTTGATCTCTGATTCACCCGATTTCTCTCTCATTCTTTTTCCTTCTACAATAAAATTTCTATTTTTTATTCCCTCTCTCAATGTGCTCTTCCTTTGAAAAAAATTCCCCATTCCCTGAGCTGTTAAATTATTTAGCAAGAAATTATGATTCACTTCCAACATTCCATTTCCACGACTATTCATTCTCTTCCTCTGTTCCTGTGTCTCTCTTCCTTCACAAAATTTTAACTCGTTTTCCTATTACATCTGAAGCTCACTCATATTAATTTTAATTGTATTGTCAGATGTAAATATGTAATGTTCGTTATTACGCCTAATTGGCTACTTTTTAAAAAATAAAAATCAGAATTCTCTTAATAAAAAATAAAAATTCAATAATCATAACTCTACGCTCACATTACAGCTAATATTTTTCCAACTTACTAATCTATCTAATTTATTCTGTGTATTACAAAGTGGTCAAATTCTCAAATATACGAGGAAATATTCATGTGGGTATTGGCTGGGACTCAGTCATACAGATCCCTTGATTACCAGACAAGCACCTTATTTTTTAAATAAAAATTGGGTTTAACATTGCTTTCAACTGCATGGTCATATCACGACGGGGGTGCTACCCTCCATTCCAGGAAACTCACAAACCTGC
The DNA here is from genome assembly GCA_024516035.1 of Bactericera cockerelli. Lineage (NCBI taxonomy): Eukaryota > Metazoa > Arthropoda > Insecta > Hemiptera > Triozidae > Bactericera > Bactericera cockerelli. The sequence goes on from CM044965.1 coordinate 16,651,660, forward strand.
TACCCATATTGAACTACTCACCTGCTACATCAAAAAGCCTGGGTTGGGCCAGAATGCCAGCATCACGAAGTCTTCACCTGATTGGACGTTGGTTAACTTCGGTGATCCTGCGAGAACCGGTGCATTCGACGAGCCATCAAGCGATCGTGGACACTGGCCACTAACGCCATAACTTCGACCACCAATGATAATACGTATCTTCTTTATCCCAAGTATATAACTTCTCACAGTTTTCTTTAATACGCTGATACTAAAATTTTATCACGCCACTGGTAGTTACTGGGGTACATTGAGTACTCGAGTGTAATTTGCTGGAATTGCTGGCTGGGGTAATATTATATTCTGTTCACTCTTGATCTAGTAACCCCTTTACTATTCAAATTCATTGTCTGATACAACTGGGTGTAAGAGTAGGTCACATACTCAGCACTCACATTTGAGCCCTCGTGATGCTGTTAAAACGACCTGGCCCAGGCGGGGTGAGGATTATGTGGGAAGCTCACTTGCTTCTGAAGAGCGCTAATAAAGAGGATTCAGACAGAGGCAAAGAAATGTAGGCTACAAAAAGATAGCTGACATTTTTTCCAAATAAATTGATACCTAACATTCCCATATTTTTAAAGAATTCATCGTTATAGAAGAAAAAAAAATTGTACTGTGAACGAATTAATAATAATAATATCGTCTTATTTATAGTGCCCTCTATTAGGACTATTAAAGTCTCATTATTCCAGCAGTAAGCGCAAGACATATTATTATGGGGTAAAAATCCCAAATGGGACGATAACTTGTCATTACCCGGTTGGGTTTCGAACCCACGACCTCTGGACGAGTGAATATATAAATATATAACCCTGAGATATCCCTGAGATAACTCAGGGATATCCTAATTCCAGAATCCTGCTACGGACATCTGGCTAATAGTTGCTAAGGAGGTGTCACTTTGAATCTCAAGTAGGGCTGCATACTGGAGCACCGCTACAAATTTCTCAGCCTTTGTTGAGATTTTGTGCTTAACTGGCGGCTCATTGGCTTTTCACTTTAGGAGACTATAATTTTTAGATTAATAATTAAAATATATGTACATATATATTATACAAAGGTATTAGAAACGAAAGAGATTCGTATGGTGATCGTATAATCACATTGGGAGTACTGGGACCATCGCTATCGGTCATTATTGTTGTTTATTTTTGAAAGGAGAAGAGTTTACAAGATGTTGATAAATACCTATAATATAACATTACCTAGTACCTAAACACAATCTCATACGAACATGTCACAATAATCAAAAGAAAAGATATCCAATTTTATCTTTAACGATTACGGGGGTGTCATCTTAAGTTCTCTTTGAATCTTCCTCATTGTCTTTTTTATGATGTTTCCTATAAGTATTAAGCCCGAATTATGAAACAGGATTAGATAAACTAATCTTACACTATCACTTTGATTGGGTGGAAGAGATTGCCGCAGGCAATAACCCCGCCCTTTAGGCAGGACATTATCTTCATTTTCTGTTTTCTTGTTGTTCCTTGTTCACTCTATTTTTTTTTTTCTTTATTATTTTATCTTATACCTACTGTTAATATGAACTTTGTCTATACCTAATGAAGAGTAATATAATAATAAAAATAATAATAATCATGTCACTTTACACTCCCTCTGGTGGTAATTTTAACCAAATCACAGAGCATCAGCTGCTAAGTGATAGTGGCTTGGATGAACAAATATTGGATATTAAATTTAATGCTGTTTCATCATTTAGCTCTTAACAGACCACATTATTTAATTATACCGTCTAGAAAGACCCATTTATATTGAAAAAAATATTCTTGTATTCCAGCATGCTTAATACTTACTATCCAAGAAAAAATTACATGTATTTCTTCCTTTGTCAAGGATTGACACCTGAGCCTTCGGTCCGTTTTATAAAACAGGATTTATAAAACTGTTCCTCAGTCGACCTTCGTGGCTCAGTGGTTAAGAGCATTGGTTACTGATCCGAAGGTTGCAGGTTCGAATCTCGGCCGGAGCGGAAATTTCTGATCGAAATTTTCTGTTTCCGGAATGGCATGCATGTAAAGGTAAAGTTCCCTGAAGTAATGCAAAAGCGGTTCCGGCGGGGCACACTTACCTTAGAAAAAAATATAAAAAAACTGTCCCTTAACTCGGGCTATAATGCGCTGTGATTGGTTGAAACTCAGACTTGAGTTCGCCTTTGGCTTCTCTTAACTTTAATTCTGTTTCACAACTTGGCCCTTCTGTTTCACAACTTGGCCCTTCTGTTTCACAACTTGGCCCTTATACTCCAGGGACACGAGCCGTCCCTTATGTGACAAGATATTTACTCGAGACTTGTGTCGAGTAGTGCACCAGAGTTCAATTGAAAGATATTTCGCAGTACTTATTCCTTTTCTCTCTCTCTCCTCATCATTCCCCTCTCTTTCTCTCTTTCCCACTTACTCTTTCCTTCTTATTCCTGCCATTCTCTCTCTCTATTTCCCCCCTGTCTCTCTCTCTCCTTATTCCTGTCATTCTCTCTCTCTTTCCCCTCTCTCTCTCTTCTTATTCCTGCCATTCTCTCTCTCTTCTTATTCCTATCAGTATCTCTCTCTTTCTTATTTCCACTCTCTTTCTCACTTACTCTTTCTTTGTTATTCCTGCCATTCTCTCTTTCTCCTCTCTCTCTCTCTTTTTCCTTTCTTTCTTTCTTCTCTATCACTTTTGCTCTCTCTCTTTCTCTTTCTTTCGTCTATCCTTATTCTATCCCATTCCTGAATTTCACTCCTTTTCGCCTTCTCTCCCCCCTTATTCTTCTCTTTTTCCAGCCAATATGCAATATTTACTAACATATTATACTGGGTGGAAATATTAGTCTTTAACAGGTTACCAGCATGAGGTGCGTATCTGTACCTTGACTTGCTACCTCTATAGGACCATGAGGTACAAATATGTACCTTGACTAGTTGTCTCTGTGGGACTGTATGGTACACATTTCTACCTTGTTTGAACTCTACTTTGAAGGCCCATAAGGTACTGAAGCTGGAATTCAAACCTAGAACTAAGAGAGGGAACTTGACAAGGCACAAATGTGTACCTTAGCATTTGGTTTTTACATAACTTACTTTTGAGGTACAAAATCCGTACCAAGGTACGTATCTGGTACTTGCATTACAGTGAAATTCTTGAAGTTCTTGGTCCAAAGGCTAGGGGCAACTGTGAGACACTTACAGAAAACACCCAAAGAAATACTTTAGTCACTGATGGATCGTGAATTTAATTGATTGTTTGTCATTGGACGATTGTAGGCAATGAAAATTGTAGTCTCGCTCTTTTGCCAACACCCAGTTAGTTTCAACCCTCCCCCGCTGACCTCACCCCCCCCCCCCCCCTCACTACTTTCCTAAATCCTTAATCTGAAGAAGTCCCGTATATTTTTCTTCAATATTGGCTTCCTAATGCGCAAATCTCTTTGAAAATAAAGTTAAACCTTTAAATAAGGACATTACTTTTCTTTTAAAATATGTTACAAGATTAGATCTTCTTTTTTGAAATCTGTTGTGAGATTAGATTTTTTGCACAAAAGATTCGCTCTCAGGGTGCTTTCGAAAAGATTTATAGTGAGGTGCTTTCTTATATAGTCCGTACAATCAGTAGTTACATTTTTTTTCAGTATTGAAAATACAGTAGACCACTATCTCGAAATTTGAGGAACAGTGTCATTTCGATTCTGTTATCAAGATATCAATTAGGGGCGAAGATCAATCGACAAGGGCCGAAGAATTCTTTTGAGTTAAGGGAATTTTCGACATACCCTGATTTCTAGTTAGCGAGATGCAAATGTTCTAGTTCATTTCCTTATTTTTCTCAGTTTGAGCTATCAATTTCTGGCCTTTTTCTACAGTAATAGTAATGTCTTTCTCTATATCTTCCATTTCCAGATGATTTTATGACCTAAGCAGTTGCATGTCCTTTAGAGAAATGATATAAATGCTAATAAAAAATAGATGCTCCTAATACACTCCTTGCTCCTATCCCCCCCCCCCCTACTCTTTCATCTGAAAAGTTATATCAGTCTTTTACTGAATAGTCCCTGATTTACATTCATTTCTCTTGCATGTCAAATACTAAAATATGAACCTTCCTTTACGATGCTAGTTATTCCTCTGTCCTTCTTTACCCTTCCCCCCCTCCCCCCCCCCCTCACCCCTCCTTAACCTAGTACATTTTTTATTCATTTTCTCTTTCCTTTCTTTTCCCGTCCTATCTCTTTCTCTCTCTCTCTGTCTTTCTCATTACTCTCTCCCTCCCTCCCTCCCTCTCTCTCTCTCTCTCTCTTTAGTCTCTCTCTCTTTCTCTTTATGCTCTCTCTCTCTCTTTATTCTCTCTCTCTCTTTCTCTCTCTCTCTTCTCTCTCTCTCTTTATTCTCTCTCTCTCTCTCTCTGCGACTCAGTAGATTGATCAATAAGGCCGCGGACTTGTAACCTGGGGGTCGGTGGTTCGAGTCCAAACTTAAGGATAAATTGGTAATGCTAGTATGAGTAAGTGTGATATCACAACTGTGATAAATATGAGTATGTTCTCTCTTTTTCTCCACTCTCCTTCTTCGCTCTATTCTTTCTCTATTTCTCTCTCTCACTATCCACTTTTATTCCCTTCTATCTTTCTACCTTCTTCTTCCCTCACAATACTCTTCTCATGTTTTCCTATCTCTCTTCCTCTTTCTCCTTCCCCTATTTCCTCTCCACGTTTCTTCTTTAACTCCTCACAACTCTTTTTATCTCTCTCCCTAATCTTTCTTTTTCTATACTTTCTCCTACCTACTCTCTTTCTCATGTCGTTTTCCGTCTTCTCGTATCTTCCTCTTTCTCCCTTCTTTCTTTTGCTTTCCCTTCTCCCTCTTTCCCTCTTCCTCTTCCCTCCCTACTGTTTCTCTCATGTTTCTATCCCTTCTCTCATTTCTCCCTTCCTGCTCTTGCTTTCCCTTCTCCCTCTTCTTTTTCCCTCCCGTTTCTTTCTTTTTCTCCTTCCCCTTCTTTTACTTTCTCTTCCTTCTATCTCCCTCTTCTTCTTCAAGTTCCCTCCGGTTTCTTTCTTCCTACAATTTCCATAGTCTCATTTAGTCTACTTTCATGTTTACATCATCGTCTGATGTTCTTCAATTGCCATTAAACTTGTCTAGGCTCTCAATTTTGCATGTTCTGGGTCGCTTTCTGACATAACATTCACGAAGCAAAAAAATAAAAGGCAATCGTCTCTTGGATTGTTAAATTACTTTTCTTTGGCTGAACTACTTCTGTTTGCTCAGCGTCTCTTATAACATTTGAGGTCATTTGAAACCTTCCATTCACTGGAAACTCACCAAGATATCCAACAGTTCCCCTACACTACTTATCTCATCTACTCTGGATTGGAGAAGGTCAAGGCATAGAGGGTTTGAAACTCTGGATTTGGACTAGGTCAAGGCATAGAGGGTTTGAAACTAGGTCATTGATTAAGTTCTAACCTCGCTGGACGTTGCTCAACAAAGTTACACGAACTGATAAAACCATTATTTCCACTCTCATAATGGGATTAATGGGTGCTCTACAAAAAAGTAATGAAAATATGAAGGTTGATGAATTTATCACTGAAAATAATGATTTATTAGTCCAGACATCCATTTACTACAGGAATATTAAATTAATGGTAAATTTTTTAATATCATTTGCTGTTTTATGTTTTTGTAGCTTTTATAGATAGATGTAAATATTATAAAATAATGAAAACTATACTTTAGTGCAGTCACTGTTTCGGTAAAAGTAAAAGGTATTATAAACAAGATCTAATGGCTCAGAAGCTGTATAGCTATTTTTGAGGTACAGGTTTTTCCTCCAAACTTTTTTGTCAGTTCTGCAAATTATTTGATCAAATTTGTTGTATAAATTTTATGACAGCTGTCTATTAATTAAGTATCTAATTGGTTTAGTAAACCTATTATTATTATTATTATACAACGCTTTATTAGGTATAAATGGACATTACCTATGTACATAGAAATAATTAATTTAACAATGAAAAAAATGACTAACTAAAATTCATATGACAGCTTTATTCATATGTATATCCTCACCTGATGGTATTTACCCAGGTGCAAAAAATTGCTTCACCAGTTACGGTCACATGTGGCGCTAACTTCTCTAACTGAACAAATTCTCCTTTTTTCCGTTTATACTGACAGAATCGTGGAAATGTGGTACCTGAACTTGACAATGTAGCCTCTGTGGTGATGCTTAAGTTAAAGATGGTAAGATACCAAAGAGTTTAAAGTTCGAATAAAGTCCGAGAATAAGAACATATAAATCTCCCTGCCCTCAACATGAACGACCCTGTAAACATTTGAAAGGATAATAAAAGAGAAATAGAAAATTTTCTATTAGTGATCTCGTCTGAAAGTTGACCGTGCGGAAAAATGAAGTAGGAAAACTTGATGAAGGTAAGGGATAAACAATGAAGGGATGAACAATGAAGGGATAAACAATGAAATTGAGGGATTGGAGGGGGATGAAGAGGAGCTTGATGAAATAGGTCGCAGTTAGAAAATATTTATCGTAGATGAAGATGGTGAAATTGCACAAGTTACTGTAGGAACAGGAAGACGAGGACAGAAAGCAGAAAACAAAAGAAATACCATTCTGAGAAGAAACCAATTCAAAGGTATTTAATCCAAGAAGAAAAAAGACCGTAATAAAGGATAAAGATATAGAATTGGAAAGGAATAAGACGGAGAAAAACAACCAGCAAGATTCCTCGAAGAAGCCAAATCCAAAGTAAACATAAAAGAAGCGAGTGGTAGGATGTAAGGAAAATTCAAAGAACTCCACGTAACTTGACGACGAGAGAAGCCTGGAGAAATGACAAAAGAAAAAGGTCAAGACATAACAGGAGAAGAAAAACTGGACTGGATGGGACAAAAGTAGAGAATTCCAAAGAAAAGGCTGATGATGAAACATGGAACAACAGAAAAGTGAAGAAAGCTCTGGAATGGAGGAATTTGTAGCACCAACAACTGAAAGTAGGAATAATGTAGCTATGATGATGGTAGTGACAGTAATGCTTACAACATTGGATGTAGATCTTTCTTATTCTGTTCAACCAGGCCTGAGAGGGGTGGGAGGGCCTGATATGAATGGGCCTACAAGATTTAGATTAGGAGAAAGTGTTTCCCTCAAAATGATAAATGTTTTTTAGAGAAATTGAGGCCTACTGGAGGAGATTGGAATTTAAAAGGAAAGTCCGAGGGTAAAGAACTATTCCTATTATAAGGAAAGGAGGCTTGCATTTCTGTTATTGTCCTCTTTTTGGAGGGACTTTTTTATTTATTAAAACTGTTACTGTACCTTTATTTACCTCTTCGAACACAAGAAAAAGACTTTTGACTGAACTTTCCCTACACTGGACAGCTATCGCTTTCTTTTCAAATCCCAAGAGATGTTGCCTTCATACATTGTAAGAAATTGGTTCCAAAAATATTCGCGTCAAAAGACTCTTCTCGTTTTGTGTTGTTACATAACTTCCTGGTGTATTGAATAACATGAGAATTTAAGAGTTGGACGGCAGAGAAAGCTACAAGTTTTTTTTTGCTGAAAGTTTCTTGCCTGAATGGAGGATTCACAGGAAATACACAAAGCTGAAACCCACAAAGTCTTGATAATATTTTCAACGCTGGGACAATAATGAATAAAATATTTTTTCTCTAGATAGAAAATATTGAACGCCTCTAAAAAAGTTGTGCGTAGGGAATAAATCTTGCTTCTGCCTTTGACATTTTCAGTTTGGCAAAAGGTTATAATTTTCTTACCTTTGTTTCCAGGTTTGGTCTCTATATTTTATAAGCATAAGTCAGTATAAGTAGTACTTACTCATTAGAAACTGACATATTGCCCTTAAGTGCACTTACTCAGAACATCAAAAATTCTTGTAAAATACTTGATCTTTCCAAGGTACATACTTGTGAATCTTTTGGGGCGATAAATCATGCTTGTATTGTAAGGTGTTCCAATGACACCAAGGGCCTAACAGGATTATATATTTTAATCTAAGTGGACACTCTACCTTGACTCGGGCTATAGTGAGCTGTGATTGGTTGAAACTCCGACTTGAGTTCATGTCTGGCTTAGCTCAACTTTAAACCTGTTTTTATAATTTGGCCCTTACAGTCGATATGTTGCTCCACAAATTACCTATGGAGAAGCACCCATAGTTTTTTACGAACTTTTTAAGTGTCTCACGTGTCCCTTGTTATTTTTCAAAATACTTTTCTTTCCATTCTATTCCTATAAGGGCTTCGATTGCCACCATGCATTAGGCAATAAGTTAGAAGATTATGCAGCATTTACATTAGAAAAGTCACGATGACTTGACCGACCAGTTGGTTTTGTCAAATGTTAAAAAAACGGTTTTGACTGGTTTCGGAGTGTGGAGCCTGGCTGTTTTGCAGGTGACTAAAGCGTTTGTAGGATTTTGCATCAACGCCTTTTTTTTCTCCTTCACATAATGCATTTATTGCAAATTCAGTAGTTACTAATCCTGCCTAGTAGGTTCAAAACACTAACACCTGGTGTACGCCCTAAGGTCCGATAACTTTCTGATATCGATCCTTTAAGAAAGTTTAGGTTTGATTTTTCCAGAATTTTTTTTTTTGCAAAAATAGTGTAATATTTAAACTTTATTCTAAAATATTTAGCACTGACGCAAAGTTACCTCTTTGAACAGCGAAACTAATTGAACTTACATATTAATAAATAATAATTTATATGTAAGATAATATTATTAATTGATATGTAATATACACCTATTAATCGATCTTACAAACCTCTTTCTACTTTCTGAGCCACAGTTGTTTGAAATCCCTCCGTCAAAATAAACGAAAAAATAAAAATAATAAATAACTGGTACGATGCAAGCGCATTATTTAAACAATTTTGCTTCGCTCTCTCTTTATCTAATCTTATTTGATATTTTCCTCTCTCTCCCCTCTCCTAAATCTTTAAGATTACGAAGCAAAGTTTTGATAGAAAATTTATTCAAATTTCTATGTGGGTGGAGAGAGAGACGAAAGGGAGAGAAGGTGAAAAGTTGTGGACAAAAGTTTAAAGTTCCTCCAAGTCAGAATATGTGTGTACACAAACAGAGAGGGGGTAGTACTTTGGGAGGGCAAGAGAGACAGAGCGAATAGTAACCACAGGAGACAGCTCTTGTTGAAAAACAAAATGAAATTGGTATTCTGCTGTCCCGATCTACTTGAAAATAACAAAAAGAACCTCCATAGTCCATTCTAAGAAAGCACTTCAAAAAAAAAAAAAAAAAAAAAAAAAAAAAAATGACTTGAAAATTTATTTCCTTTTCAAATAGTAAGTGCTCCCATAAAATGACCAGTTCATTTGAGCCTATTTCAAGGACACCGAATAAATATTATTTACCTATAAACATAAAATATTCCAGGATACTCTTCTATCTGTATTCATCCATCAAGGAATTTACGAGTCGAATTATAAAACAGATAAGCCACAATCCAATCACGCTATTATGCGCTGTGATTGGTTGAACCTCCGACTTGAAGGGGTCTTAAATTTAATCATTTTTTTTTATGCGACCATTGTCTATTACAGACACAGAATCCACTGAATTGAAAGTTGCATGTACTATTGACTTTTCATATTGTATCTAACCTACTAAACTAAAAAAACAAATGAAAAAATATGGAATGAACCTAATTTAGTGTCTCAAATTCGTCCTAAATATTTCATCGATCACTTTCGAGATAGTACTTCGAGAGACTCACTTTTCTACCTATTTCAAGTTAAGAAAAATATCGCAAGGGAGAGGAGAAAGCATAGAGGGGTAAGTCAAACATTGTCGGTTTCTGCACTCCGGTAATTACGGGGACCAGAGGAGTCCTTGGTACAAAGGACACAATTCCGACTTTTTTCACTTTCTTTTCAAAAACGAGTGGCAAGGGACCGCCAAAAAAAAGGGGAAAGAGAAGGAAGGTCCTTACGATGTTTCTTTTTACTCTAAAGGATAACCTGTTCAGCTCTCTCTCCTCTTTTTTCTCCCTCCTTATCTCCCTTTGCTACCTTTTTTTCTCTCCCTCTTTGTCTCGGTGCATTTTATCTCCTTCTCGTTCTCTCTTTCTCTTCTTTTCTCTCTCTTTCTCTTCTTTACTATTTCTCTCTCTCCCTCTGTTCAATCTCTTCTTTTTTTTTCTCTCTCCCTCTATTGAATCTCTTCTTTTTTTCTCTCTCCCTCTGTTCAATCTCTTTTTTTTCTCTCTCCCTCTCTCTCTCTCTCTCTCTCTCTCTCTCTCTCTCCCTCCCTCCCTCCCTCTATTCTATATCTCTCTCTCTCTTTTCAATCCTGTCTTTCTCTCTTTCCTAACATTCCCACATTTCTCTTTTTCCTATATCTCTTCTCTCTCTTTCTCTCTTCGTTCTCTCTGTTACCTCAATTCTCTTACTTTTCTTTCTCTCTCTCTCACTCCTTTCCTTTTATCAGAGAGTCCCTTGTGAATAATTATCCGCATCTAACCACCCCCCTCCCTACCTCTTTTTCTATCATTTATTTTTCAGGAGTTTTAAAGGTAAAAACGCCTGGCAAAGGTTTTTTTTTCGCCTTTGAACTTCAGATCACGACATTCATTTTTATCTTTCTCTTAGCCTGCTTTTCCTGTGTTTCCTTTTCAATTTTACCTTAGTAATAATAACACTCTTTAGTGGAAGGTAACCACCAGGCGAGGTTAATGCTCAAAGCATTTTCTACTACTTAACCCTACGGGTCTTATTATTATGTGGTCGCACACTAAAACTAATGAGGAAAAATTTATACATCGGGTGGGATTCGAACCAATGGATCCCTACGCTACCTGGATTACCAGACTACTGTCTTAACCACTTGACTACTCTACTTTTCCCTCTCGGCTCCTTCCTTCGCTTCTTCTCCCTATGTGTATCTCGTGAATGGTATTGGACCAATTGCATAATCAAGCTAAGGCCGAATTGTAAAACAGGATTTCAACAAATATTATCCAGACCGTTCCTCAAGTCAGACCATAACATAATATAATCCTTATCCTCTGACCATACCTGTCTCGGGGACACGGAACTATTAAAGTTTTAAAGTTACCATATTTCTGTTAATCACTTTAGTGATATCACAACTACTCAAAATAGCTTTACTAAATATTTGCTGAACTGGGGACTTGAATTACTGACCTCCAGGTTATAAGTCCGTCCCCTTATCTATCAAGCTACTGTGAGGTTGGTCGGAACTATTATTATTCATAATCATAGCTCCCTGAGTTCCACCCTCCAATCTTACAGCTTTCTCTGTCTATTTCACTCCCCCTGCATATCCTACTCCCTCCCTTTTACTCCCATTTACATCTCTATCAGGTATGTGCTTTCTCCACTCCCCTTCCATATCCTACTCCATCCCTTTCACTCCCATCTACATCTCTATCAAGTATGTTGTGCTTTCTCCACTCCCCTTCCATATCCTACTCCCTCCCTTTCACTCCCATCTACATCTCTATCAAGTATGTGCTTTCTTCACTTAGGAATGAAGTCGTAACGAGCTCTCTTCCGCTTGAATTAGCTGTGGATGAGGTCGAGTGAGGAGTGATGTGGTCTTCTCTTAAGTAATTGGAGAGTTCAAATGATATACTAGTCATAAATTCCAAGCTCACTCCCTCTTTCTATTTATATTTTCCTCTCTTTTCCCATCCATTTTCTCTCTTTCCCTCTCGTTTTCTCTCTTTCTATATACATATTTTTCCCCTTTTTCCCCTCTCCTTATCTAAGTTTCTATTCATATTTTTCTCTCCCCTTTGCTCATCCATATTCTCTCTCTCTTTCTCCCTTTTCTATTTATACTTTCCTCTCTCTTTTCCCATTCATATTCTCATCCATCATGTCTTGTATTCAACTCTCTTCTCTATTTATTTTCCTCTATCATTATATTTCTATTCATTGCCCACTCTTTCTCTTTCCTCAAATATTCTTTTCCCCTGTTCTTATTCCTTTTTCCACCCAAATATTTTTTATTTCTTGTCCCTTCAAATATTCTTTTTTTTTTTACACCCAAATATTCTATACTTCTTTTCCTTTCAAATATTGTTTAGTCCTTTTTCGCCCAAATATTCTTATTCCAAATAGCAAAAGGGTTGGGTGGAAGAGATTGCCATAGGCAATAACCCCGCCCTTTAGTTAGGACATATATGTATATATTTTATTTATTTTTTTCTTGTTTATATTATTAATACTGTCAATTTTATATTTAATTTTTACCATTGTTTGTCTGTATATATGTTCTGCTAATAAAGAGTTTCTAAATAAATAAAATAAATTCCTTTTTCCACCTAGATATTCTATACTTCTTTTCCCTTCAAATATTGTTTTTTCTTTTTTCACCCAAATATTCTTTGTTTGCTTTTCTCCTCAAATATTTTTTATATATTTATATCTAAATTTCCTCTTCTCTCTTATACTACTCTACCCATACCTCAACATTTCTTTCCTATTATCTCCTTCTTTATCGGTTTCTTTTCATTCCTTCGCTCTTTCTCTTCCATACATATCCATGATTCTTTCTTTTCTCTTTCTCCCTTGAATTCAAAACTCTACTCCTTCTTAATATTTGAAATGGAACTTGGGAGCCTTAACAATTTCTAGTGTTGAATATGAAGTAAGGATGTTGTGGTGGTGTGAACTTTTGTTAAGTAATTGAAAAGTTCAAAATGAATTAATATCTGAGATAAATTACAAGTGTCAAGAAAATTTGGTGAAGAGGAGGAGGAGCTTTGAAAATCAGATTCACTCACTATTATTAGTAATTATAGAAGCTCCTGATTTTATTCTGATTCTATTCAGAGATGTTTTCACTAGTGAAATTTATATCAATAAACAGCACTACATAATACACCACTCTCAGGACATGTGTTGGGTGGAAGAGATTGCTATAGGCAATAACCCCGCCCTTTAGTTAGGACATCTGTATACATTTTATACATTTATCTATGTTATGTATATTCTTTCTGTTCTTGTTTATATTGTTCTAAATTTTGTATTTAATTTAAAATCTCAAAATTGCCACGTGTATACAATGTGAAACAATCACGAGGAAGTATTGTGTCCAGAATTGGCAGTGTTTTGTTTTTTTTTTTCTGACGGGTCATTCATAATTATATGTCAAGACCATTTGTCGAAAAAAAACATGGAATAATTAATAAAATTCTATTGATATCTAGACATAAGCTTTATTTTTCTTTCTAACCAAAGTGGATTCAAATGGAATAAAATGGACGAACTGGAAGAAAGTCATTTTTTTTGGAAGAGGAAAAATCTTCTTCCAGTTTGGTTAACCAAAATGGATTTATAAAATTCTTGCTTCCATTTCTTTTATAAGTTAAGTCCATTGTTTATCTTAAAAGTACCGAAACGCATTTTTCTTTCACGAATAGTGGGGAAGCTAAACTTGGAAGAAGATGGAAATATTTGGAAATACCGAACCTGGAACATTTTTTTCACCCAAAAGAAAAACACGGCTATACAGGGTGGACCAAAAAAACGTTTACACCCGTTAATGGTAGATTACTGACGACATTTCCAGACCGGATCTGCAATCCGTTTTTTCGGATTCGCCTTCGTAACTGTACAAAGTGATTTTTTGCAACTTTCTGAAAAAGTCCGACTTTGGCTTATTCTTCAGGTCAGAACTTTTTTCCTGTTTAAGATGAGTCGACTCTGAACAATTCTGCAGAAAGGCAACAAAATTTCGATGTTTCTAGCTACACTACTTTGTTTTTTACGGTTTGGTTTGGCATCTTTTTTGACCCCTGAATAGAAAAAAAATTCCCATGTAAGTTTTTTACACTTTGAAACACTCAAGATTTGCCCGAACAAATTTTGGCACAGACATGGGCAAGTTTGATAAAAGTTGGCGGCCAACCCGAGGATGCTAAAAAATAATTTTACGATTTTTTATCACGTGATCTTCTGGGAAAACGAACCAGGTAAGTCTCAAAAAATGATGTTCAAAATCTTAAAAGTGTTGACCGTGTAGGGTCGTCTTGTGCTCAAAGAGTAATTAGCTATTTATGTCTGATAATTATTATTATTTTCCTTGGAATTAATTAAAGGCCAGTCAAATTAATGATTGTTTGTTTCTCGATGATAGTTTTCAAGCATATTTTTCTGCATTCTGTGAAATATTATCTTTTAACTTCTTGAGTTTTTAAGTACAATTTACATAATTATTATTATTTTTTGGATGGTGAAATGGCAGATGTGCATTTAGCATAGTGAAGCTGCAAACAGGAACATTTGGGATCACGTGAAAAACATAGTTTACGAAATACCAGTGGAGACGCAAGAGTAGCAGAATCTAGTACCAAGAATCCTGTTGGCATTCGATGACCTGACAGAAAAAACTGGAATCTTCCGCAACATTCGACGGAACATGATGAAGAGATTCAACATTTGCATCCAGGAAGGTGGACGCCACTTCCAACAGTTCCTCTGAGGGAATTGAGAAGGGAGAGAGAGAGATAGATAGATAGAGAGAGATAGATAGATAGATAGAGAGAGATAGATAGATAGATAGAGAGAGATAGATAGATAGATAGAGAGAGATAGAGAGAGAGAGAAAGAGAGAGATAGAGAGAGAGATAGAGGGAGAGAGCGAAAGAGAGAGAGAGGCTAATGAGAATGTGAGAAATATTAACTCGTAGGTAAGAAGGCTTGGCTCACAATAAGTGCTTACTAATCAAAACACAGTGGCATCACAATGCCAAAAACAGCAGATAACGGACAAATTTACTATCTCTGCAAAGCTATTAATAACTCCACTCCACAGTTCTGAGGAAGAACTAAGTTACAAAAGTCACCATTGGTTTCAAAAAATTGTGTGAGGAGAATCCATAGTGTGTACTATGGCTAAATAAAAAATGGCAACAGTCTTTTTTATTTTGTAGTCATGAATTTTTTGCTGGCTCTGGCGTTCGGACCCGGGTGGGATCTTCCGCATGGCAAGTGACTAGCTTACCACTGAGCTAATCGTGCGCTTCTAATCGTTTCTCATTGAACAAACTAACACAAAATGTTTTTTTTTTTTTTAATACCTTTTTGTTTATACCAAAATAGTATAAAACATAATAAAGACTGCAAAAGTTTTTTCATTTTACAAAATATTATCTTGTTTTTTTTTCAAGATTTCTATTAACAGTTGGCAATCGGTAAATATTTGTTATTTAATTAGTATTGTTTATGATAGAAGAACCTACCTACATATTTACCTGTCTTTATTTTATAAACTCTATTTTCGTTAGGAAAATTCGCTAGTTTTTTTTTCTCTCGTAGAGAAGCATAAGAAAAACCATCCTTACATTATCAAGGCAGACTCTCAGGGGCTTACATGAATAATAATTATGTGTATTATGATATCAATAGTATCTGATATAACTCAATTTACAGATGGTATTAACACCAAAAAACCATAAGTTGTTGGTGTTACAACAGGTCAGATACAGGTATGAATAAAATATTCCATCAGATTTTTTTGATAATTAAAATAAAATTGACCGCCGAGAATTGAACCTCAGTCATGCGACCAACACGCTTAGCACTACCACATCTAGCTAACACCACTGACAATCTAAAAAGCACAAAAATTATCATTTGAATTTTCCTAAACTGGCTGATGAAGGCATGTGAGACCGCGGTATTCAAAAGAAGCAATGTAAACAATTTTTGTAAACAATACAAGACGCCCTTACACAGTCTACAGCTAGAAAACTCTTAGGATTTTTGAAGAGTTTTTGGCAAACATCTAATAATTTTTCCCAGAAGATCACGTGATAAAAATTTGTAAAATTATTTTTTAGCATCCTCGGGACGGCCGCCAACTTTTATCAAATTTGCCCATGTCTGTGCCAAAATTTGTTCGGGCAAATGTCGAGTGTTTTATTTAGTAAAAAAGTTTTTTCGTGTGTTTTTTTCTGTTCAGGTGTCAAAAAAGATGCCAAACCAAACCGTAAAAAACAAAGTAGTGTAACTAGAAACATCGAAATTTTGTTGCCTTTCTGCAGAATTGTTCAGAGTCAACTCATCTTAAACAGGAAAAAAGTTCTGACCTGAAGAATAAGCCAAAGTCGGACTTTTTCAGAAAGTTGCAAAAAATCACTTTGTGCAGTTACAAAGGCGAATCCGAAAAAACGGATTGCAGATCCGGTCTGGAAATGTCGTCAGTAATCTACCATTAACGGGTGTAAACGTTTTTTTGGTCCACCCTGTAGAGAGGTTCAATTGATGAGGATACCAAAGCGTCCACAACTGTACCGCTTATTGAACATTTCAATATTTACCATAATAAATTATTGTAATTATCAATAACTTTATTAGTTAGTGTTTATTTTTCAAGCTGAAAACTAAAAGAAGAAGCAAAGCCTCAGCCTGTCCCATCTTATTTCAGCAGTGCTGGAAACAATTCCAAAGTTTCAAATTTAATCATACAACGCAAACAACTCCTCCTGATTGAGAGAGAAAATTCACCCCACCTCACCCTACATCCGAAGAGTTACCCCCTTCGCAAACTTACCCTTTCCATATTCCACTCTCAAAAGCCCCGCCTACCCCCAACTTGTCCCACTGATCTCTTCTCGTCACCCCCAATTTTCTCCATACCCCCAATTTTCCAAACATCCCCCTTTTTCGACCTAGAGGAAAAAAAGCAGTTCAGCTTTTCAGTACGAAACAGTGAATTAATAATGATGTCAAAAGTTTCAACTTTGGGAGAACTTTTTAATAGCGACTAGGACCCTTCCGCTAACCTTCCGTGCTTCCTATAACTTCCTAGCACAATAGCATGAGGAATCGTTTGCACCTAATTGGTAGTTATGAAACAGGTACTCGTACCTATCTGAAATTTAATAGGGTTCTAATTAAAGCGCGGCGGGATCTAAACATTTAATGTTTGGTACCTGTTGATCTATCTCCGTTGTTGAAACATCTCAGCCTGTCGATGCAAAGACTTTAGGTTCGAATCCCGTTCAGGGCGGAATTTTCTCGAATTTTCACGAAGATAAGATAAAGATAAAGACCTAGTTATCTGTGCTATTATGTCACAATTTTTAGTGGGTAGCATCGATATTACGAGAACTAAAAAAAAAAAAAAAACGTTCAGAAATATAAAAAAAATTGAAATCGGATCAAAAAAAATATTTATTTTTTTATAAAAACGAACACAATACTTCCGATTTATAATATTAGAAATTTCTCGCAAGTAAAACGTCTAGAAATATGGAAAAAATTGAAATCGGAGCAAACAAATATTCTTTTTACAAAATCGCACAAAATACTCCAAATTTTTCCGTAATTGAACTTGCAATTATTACTATTTATAAAGTAAGCAAATATTAGGTATAGAAAGCGCTGACAGAATTTAATTATGAACAATCGATATTGCAAGTTTAAATTATAAATCTAAATGTACCCCCATTGTCGAAATTTCCACGTACATCAATATGACAATGTAGTATTCCATAAGGGGATTAAGGGCTTAAACTAATTGACAGATATTTATTCATTTATTCGTCAAATGAAATTTCGACAGTGAATTTTGTGTATAACAGAGTATATTAGGTACACAATTACACATATTCTTAAATTACGAGTATTATTTTAACTTTATTCTTCTTTTTTTCTTTTGCCTATTCCCAAACCTACTTGGGGTCGGCATTGTTCAACCTCATGGTTTGGTTCACTCCCGATGACCCAGGTTAGAAGCACGGAGGGGTGTAAGATTTTCATCTAGGTATTACTAACTTTGGTCCATTTTTGTGAGGTGTTAGAAATGTCGATTTTTTGTTACTAGACCACATTTTTTACTATACGTCATTATTTTCTTTCACTATGACATGGAGTTAAATAATAAAGAGAATCTTCCAGAAAATTGACAGATATTATTGTGTATCCGTCCCGGAAATATGATCATCAGCTTTTCAAATTTTTTGGAACCAAAGAAATATGAAAAAAATTGAACCAGAGCACAGAAATACATTTTTCTTTTTCAAAACGAAACACAATAATACCGAAATCCAATATTACATTTTTCGGAAGTAATAAGAGAGACAGAGAGAGTGAGAGTGTAAGAGAGAGAGAGAGAGAGAGAGAGAGAGCGAAAAGGAAGAGAGTGATGGTGAGAGTAAAAGAGAGGATTGAGAGAAAGAGAAAGAGAAAGGGAAAGAGAAAGAGAGCAAAAAGGGAGAGAGTGATGGTGAGAGTAAAAGCGAGAGGATTGAGAGAGAGATTTTAGAGGAGAGAGCAATAGAGAGAAGGCTAAAACAAAGGAGTATGAGTGTGAGCGAGGGGTAGAAGACAACTCGAAAGAGGTGAGAAAGAGAGAGGGAAAAGATAAAATACAAAAACAAAGAGACATAAATTGAAAGTGAAAGAAAACAAATAGAAGAGGAAAAATAGGAGCGAGACATACTAGAAGAGAAAAATAAGTGAGACAGAAAGAGAGGCGTATATTGAAGAAGAGAAAAAGAGGGATGGAGATATATTCTAACAAGATAGAAAGAGTGAAAATTCGGAAAAAATATACAACGGAAGAGAAGGGTGGAGATATATTCTAACAAGATGGAAAGAGTGAACATTTTGAAGAAATATAGAAAAGAAGATAAGGAGGGAAAGAGCAAAGTTTGAAAGAATGTCTGAAAGGAGTTACTTTACAAGTTTTCCAATATGTTTTATTTTTGGAAACATAGCGACTATTTCCTCTGTCTTCTCTAACAATAACATCAATTCCTTCGACATTGTTGAGTTCTATAAATGAAGAAGTTTTACTCTCATTTGATATATGGACAAACTTTCATGTATGATGTTAACGATTATTTATTTATTTAGAATACCTGTAGCCCGTTCCAGAATCACTGTCCACTCTCAAAATCCCCGAATCTCAAAGTAAAAAAGAATATCAACTCTTTTTTTTGATGAAAATGTAATAATTTGAATTTGTCATCTATTATTTTACAACCTAAAAAAATACTTTCCTTACTATAGGATAAGGAACGTAAAAAAATCTTTATAATGTGTTTTTCAATGACACTACCAAGCAAGCCACAGAGAGTAAAAATAGAAAAAGTAAAGAAAACGTGAAGAAATATTTACCATCATTAGATATAAATACTCCTATAAATATAAAGAGGACTCTAATAATCTTTATCTTAGCTGACTCGAAACAAAAGCACTGTTATAAAACATACCTTCAATAAATTACTTAAGATAACTCCTCTGAGAGCGTACATAGCTTGCAGAAAATCGCATACATCCACGGAATATTGGCCGTGCTCCAAGGACTTTGCAAAATTCACGCTCGACTTAAAGTTTGCAATTTTCAATTATTTTTCACAGAGAACTTTTTCGGACAGATTCCTTTGTTTGCCGCAGTTTTTTTTGCTGATGTGGTCGCTGTAATAACAGGGGAGTTATGGGCCTGGGGTCATGGTTTGTGACTTTTTATTGGAACTTACTACAATACCATGTTCTCTATTACTGCTTTCTTTCCTTTGTCTTTTCCTGCTCAAACGGCGTCAGTTTCTGCCCCAAACCACCCACTTTTTGAACATGACTTTTATTTTTCACGTTGACCTATATTATCGATTGTTCAAAAGGCTGGAATATTCCGTAAGTTAGCCCAGGGCAAAGAAGACTAATAAGCGTTTATGTTTGTAAGCTCTACAAGTTATCTCCGATTGTCTCCATGGACTATGGCGATACCTGGTTTTTAAGATTCCTCAAATTTTCTTCTTTTTTATGACTTTGTATATTATTTGTCTAAGGCCGGACTCCAGTATTGGGTCACCGGAGGACCTGGAGGTCCAGGTTTGAATCTCAGTAGGGTAGGAATTTTCTACTTTTAGATAACAAGAGTGTTTATACTTACAACTCATGAGGAAAATTGAGTTGCACGTGTTGCAAGTGCACTGAAGGCAGTATTGAAGAGAGGTGGATCAGATAAGAACCTATGTAATATATATAGTCCAGGAGACTAGCTTCAGCAGCTCGATCCGTGTAAGAGAAAAACATTCCAATCCCTTGATTTCTCAATCCACGTACGACTGTAGCTAAATGTATGTAGCGTATGCTTTTATACAATTCAAATACTTTCCTTAGATAGGTGTACATAATATGTACTTGTAAATTTTTATGTACAGTGTAGAGTGTACAACTTTACATCGATGAAACTAGACCAATGCGCAGATGAAACAAGCAAATAATTCAAACAATAGAAACAAAATAATATATAAAGTCATAAAAAGAAGAAGAACAAGGTTTAAAATCAACATGTTCATCGTTTTCATTCTCAACTTTATTCACAACGTAATAAAATAAATGAGACTGACTTTGTTTACACTGAAATGTTTAGACTGTGACCTGACACTTTAACAGAATAAAGAGAGCTCTTTAGTTTCATTCTTCTAGAATATTAAGATCTCTTTTCTTTTCTTTCTTTCTTTTTTGTTGTACATAAATGTGTTGTACCTATTTTTTATTTTTTCTTTTCTTTTTACAGATCTGTGTTGTATTATGTATTGCTATTCAATCTAAGGGCCGAAATGATAGCGCCTTTTGAGAACAGAAGGCACTATCATTTTTATTCCAAAATATGTCACTTGTAATCCAGAGGGGAAATTGCTCAAGTATTCTGAGTACTTTGCCCTCTGGATTACAAATGAAAGAAAATATATACTATCTATACCTAAAATAATAATAATAATAGTATGATAACTTTAATAATAAAAAGACCGAATTTTATAATAATACAGGATTGAATATAAGATAAGTTAAGACAGACTTACAGACCCTACTTTAAGTCGGAGATTCAACCTATCTCAGCGGAGTCTTGAGGGAACGGTCTGGTGTCTTGAGGGACAGTAAACTGTAAAGCCTGTTTTATCATGCTTGTAATAAAGTAGGTCGGCTTTAAGAGTCTTACATCGCTCTGTACACGGATGGTCCCAGGTTCGAATCTCAGCGTACCAAGAAATACATTTTGTAATTGGATAAACATCCTTGGCAGTCAAGCGAGACCATGCTATTCGCATGTCGGCCTGTCGGGTACATTACTCCAGATGAGTAAATAAGATGACTTTACTCTACCAATCCCTGGCCTTGGCGATCGAGAGAGGGAATGCATCTAGTATTCTTGGGACTTTTCCTCCCAATCCCTCTCTGGACTACATCTACCAACTTTTTTTTTTTTTTAAGTGGGGTTTAACGTCGCTTTCAACTGCCATGGTCATATCACGACGGGGGTTTTACCCTCCATTCGCAGGAAACTCACAAACCTGCTACTCACATTGACCTCACCCAGCCTGAGTGGGGCCGGGAAAAGCCAGCGTCACGAGAATTAGAATTTGAATGGTCACCCATCCAAGTCTTAACCTCGCTGGATGTCGCTTAACTTCGGTGTTCTGAAGGGAACTCGTATTCAACATGCCATCGACGCTGGCTTCTACCAACTTTAATATGATTGTTATTCGTAAATTAAACTATAAACCCTATTAAATTTGTAGTATTGTGCGTACATTACTATAAAAAGTAAGATGATAACTAAAAAGTCTACTTACCTGAATAGTCAAGAAATTGAAGTAGAACCGGTAGAACGTCACCGGGGTGGAAATTAAAAGTAAAAAAAGGTTGAGAGTTAAAAAACACCTGTTGAAATTTCAGTCGAAAAGTTCTTGTCAAAATACTCAAAGGAAATTCTCGTAAAGGTCCGACCTTTCACAGACGACTGAAACGCTTTTGATATGTGTTTGAAATGAAGAAAAAAGTTTACAAAGGTTGAACTGAATTTTAATTCCGTCGAGTATGGCGAAACTTTTGGAAGTACAAACAGGAACGTGGGATTGATGATTTTCAAACGGGAATTGAAAATAGGGAACGAAGTGTAACACAAGGAGCTCCCTTATGTGTGAGTATATTTTTTTCCCTGAGAAAATGGAAAAACAATTCTGTGTCCGGTACAGAGAAAAAAAGATAAAAACACAAGTTTGTGTTAGTTACAGGACAAAGTTACACACCCGAGAGAAAGTGGAACTCTGTTGTTAAAAGAGGATGACACAGTTGATGAAACCACGAAACAAGACGAAACTCCGACGAGATAGGTAGGAACTGTCGCTCGGTGAAACTTTGTGAAGTGTTTGTTGAAAGCACAATGTGTGCGGGACAGTAGACGGAGTCTGAAATGTGCTATATTAGGTAAGAGGAAGAGGGAGAATGTGAGAGAGCAAGAGAAAATGAGGGAGAGTGTGATTGTGAGATCGAGCAAGAGAAGGAGAGGGAGAGTGTGAGTGTGAGAGAGATAAAGAAAGAGAGAGGGTGAAGGAGAGTGTGTGTGACAGAGAGACAAAAAGAGGGGAAAGATAGAAAGATAGGGAGTATTTGTGTGAGAGAGAAAATAAAAATAAATAAAAAGAGGGGATAAGAGATATATGTAGAGAGATGATAGAGATACACGAGCAAAGAAAAAGAACGATATATGAGAGGGGGGTGGGAGGATAGATAAGTGAGAGAACAAAGAGAAATCAGAAATATGTATAAAATAATAGAATGTGGATGGTGCGCATCAAGAAAGAAAGAGATAGAAAGAAGGAAGTGTAAAATGAGGAGAGGACAGTAAGAAAGGAGGAGAAAGATTAGTAGGGAAGTAGTGATAAGGGTGAGTGATTGGGAATGGAAAGAAAGAAGGATGGAGGCATAGAAAAGAGAGAGATGAAAAGAGGAAGATAGAAAGGAGAACGATATAAATATAAATCCAAGGGTAGAATTAAGTAAGAAAGCTATAGAAAGGGAAGGAAAGAAAAAAAGAAAGAGATGAGATACAAAAAGGAGAAAAAAAATTGGTAAAGTAGGATTGGAAGAAATAAATAGGAGGAAACTGGATAAGGAAAACAGAGATTGAATAAAAGGTAATCTTAGAGGAGAGTCAATGGTGAAGGCAAGAAGAGAATGGATGAGAGAGAGAGAGAGAGAGGAGAGAGAGAGAGAGAGAGAGAGAGAATGATGGAAGAAAGAAACGGAAGACAAGAGAAAAAGAAGTACATATGGTGATGAAATGTCACCAGAAAGAAAGAAGGGAGAGAGGAAGGTTAGAGAAAAGAAGAAAACACAATAATGGGTAAGGACATAATTAGATGAGAGAGATATATACAGGGTGTGTTTAAACCCTCAGCCCACCCCTTGTATCTCGAGAACCTATTAAGATATCGACGAGCAGTAAAATACACGTTGCCTCATTTTTCAGTATCCGAAGGACAGTTAATCGTGATTCATTGCAATTAATTTCACTTTTCATCACCTTTAAAACTAACCCATTTTTAATAGATCATTCCATGATTCTTGGGCTGGTTATCGCACATCCGAAACGACCGCCTGTGAGCTGAAAATTTTTGGCCCCAAAAAATGAGGCTGCATATTACGGCTTGTTGATATCTCGAGTGGTTTTCGAGATTCGAGGGGTGAGACTTTAATATGATCACCCTGTATAATAGAAAGGGGTTAAGTTAACAGAAGAGTGATGGTAATAGGTCTTGAACATTGGTGAAAGGTAGGAGAAAAAGCAGGACCGACAGTGATAGTGATGAAAAATGGGAGAGGAGAGATTGAAATGGGAGAGGAGAGAGTGAAATGGGAGAGAGGAGAGGAACATAGCGTGGATAGAAGAAGCTGGGAAAAATAATTGTGCGAGAAGGAAACAGGATGGGAGAGAAATAAGATTAAAGTCAAAGTTAACAAGGTTACAGAAATGTTAAAGGAATGTAGGGACAGAGAAAAGAGAGAGCGAAATAGAGCGAATAGGAAAAAAAAAGTAAGTGAGAAAAAGAGGTAGATGTGAATTTTTTCACAAAAAACTAGATAAAAAAGATGTAGAAAAAGATCAAAGAGGACAGAGTGTGCAATCAAGGGAATGAGAGAGAATCAGAGAGAGAGAGAGAGGGAGAAAGACAGGCATTGAGAATCTGAGGGAGAGAGAGAGATAGTAAGGGAGATGGAGAGATAGATAGAGAGAGACAGACGTAGAGATAGAATAAGGAGGGAAATATTTTTTTTATAATAATAGGGGTTATAATTTTTTTTTATGAAAAAATATCGGAGCAAAAAGTATTATTATTTTTTTACAAAAAACGGACACAATACTTCCAATTTCTAATATTAGAAATTTTCGGAAATAATAAATAAAATAAAACGACAGTATATAAAGCCATACATTACATTACACAAACATGCAAACACACACGTACACAAAAACAAAGCAATAGTGAAGAGCTGTCAGGAGGGCACTGTCCAGTCGAATTGGTTGTGAATTTATTAATTCGTTGTCTGGTGATGACGTTTATATTTCATCACTATGAGGATGTAAATAATTGAGGGCAGAAATCTCGCTGACGAGAGCGATTTGTTGAGTCTTGTCGTGTCCTGTCAGGATTTTTTTCAGTCATGGTCTCTAAAATCAAAGGTTATTCATAAGAGGGTTGGGTTCATATAGCTACGAGCATGAACTTGGTTGTGTCACTTCTCACCCATCAGAGGGGTAATAGTACGGGCATACTACGCAACGGCCAAGCCTGGCAATCAACAACACAGACTACAAGCGTCTACAGTAGCTGCTCTTTCATGGCTATAAATAAAAGGTCGCAGCATTTTTTTAGTACTCATCTTAAAAAAAACTCTCGGTAGTAAAGTTATTCCTACCTACATTTTTCCTATTTTAGTAAATTATTGCTTAACTCGGTACATGAACCACCAAACTCCAGATTACAAATTCGCCGCCTTATCGATCAAGCTACTGAGGTCGCTTGATAATATAAATTATATTATTATTATTACTATCAATATAATTATATGATTACTAGAGGGCTGTCGCCCGCTTTGCAGGCCAAGGCATGGCCCGCAAAGCAAAAAATCCTTTTTTGCCAATGGCAGGTGTTGTAGTGGGAATTTCGAAAAATCCCGTCTTATTGCATCATCTAGAATCTAGACTAAAGACAAAGCTAGCTACCAAATTTCAGCTTCCTAGGACTTACCAGTTCGGAGAAACAGTGATGAATCAGTGAGTGAGTGAGTCAGTCAGTCAGTGAGTGAAACTCTCTTTTATAAGTATAGATTATGATATTAGCTCTGCTAGCTCAAAAGTACCGCCGCCTTACTATTATGTATCAAGCTACTGAGGTCGCTCGATAATATCATTATATTATTATTCATATAATTACTTTATTATTATGATATTAACTCTGCCAGCTCAAAAATACCAGCACATACGAGAACTATCGTGCGAATATTTCAGCAGAACACAAAATGAAATGTTGCGTGTTTTTTTGCACGAAATATAGTAAATTCTATCCAAAATATTTCGTACGTGACCGTCCCATTCTGATGTTTGTATAGAAAACACTGAATAATATAAATTATTATTATTGATATAATAATATACATAATGATTGTTATGAGATAATGATGATGATTCAATGTGACGATTTATAATTATTATTTACCTATGGCGATGAAAGTTATGATATTTTGATAGTTAACGTGAAACATCATTTTTATTTATGATGCAAAACAATCAGAAACTCATGAATTATTGTGATAGTAAATAATTAATAGCAACGTATCGGAATTGTAGCGCTTCGTCATACATTAATTATAATACATTAATTATAATAATTAGGTACATAAAGCATGTACTTGTATTATAATAATATTCAAGTAAATAACAAAGGGAATCTAATTTAAATCACCTATTCTGAACGATCATTTCATCTGTTTCAATTGAATTGCTCGATAAGCCCACCTCTCGTTGTTATCGCGTGAACACAATCAACAATCAAGTCTTTGTGTATTTTCTCTGAAAACAACATTTTCGACCGAAATTCGCTACTCAAGTATGGCAAATATTTAACCCCCCCCCCTAGGGGACACTCGCTGGGTGTGGGGGGTTATTTGCGGGCTTCATTGTGTGTGGTGTTCTCATTTATAACCTCTGCCCTGCCGTCCTTGTCCATTGTTAGCTCCAAATCCGGACATGGTAATACATTTGTGCAGGTGTTCTCGCAGTCCTAGGAAGAGCTTATCAAAAGAGTGATCAGTATCAGTATAAAGAGAAAAGTGAGAAGTTGTATTAGAGGTACATGAATATCAGAACATACCTGGACAGCTGTTTCGAGCTTATTTGCTTATATCTTATATCTTGCTCTCATCTTATATATCTGCAGGTAATAGTTCTGAATATCCATGCCATCAACTAACCTCTCTTTTTTAATCAGTATAAAGAGAAAAGTGAGAAGTGTATTATCATCATCATCATCATAGGGTGGCGTCATCGTGAATGATGGTAGCCAGACAGTGGAGGAATGACATAGCACCGTCTTTACAAGGAGGCTTATAATTGACAAGGGCCCCCAGAACCCAGCTAATGCTGGTCTACTCCCTGTTTATAGTCCCCCAGCCAGACTGCTGGTCTACTCCCTGTTTATAGTCCCCCAGCCAGACTGCTGGTCTACTCCCTGTTTATAGTCCCCCAGCCAGACTGCTGGTCAACTCCCTGTTTATAGTCCTCCCGCCAGTGAGGCGAAAAAAAAACTTCAAACCAGAATTTGTTCATTATTGGAAATACCTCTCATCTCTATGTTAAGAATCCTCCACTTTAACGATTGAGTTGAGCCACTTGAGTTGAGCCACTTGGGCTTATACCAATATTAAAAGTTTCGGTAATGTGATTTGAAAAAATATAAATATTTTAATTAATTAATAATTATGATGTCAAGTATTAAAATAATTATGATGAATGTGTAGATGCTTCTAACTCTAACATGTCTCCACCCAGTTTTACATGCTATTCAAATTATTATTATTGTTCCTATTTTGTTATTGTAAAAAAATAATAAACCGCCTTATCGATCAACCTCAGTAGCTTATCGATAAGGCAGCGAACTTGCAACCTGGAGGTTGGTATTTCAAGTCCCGGTTTCAGCGTAGATTTAGTAAAGCGAGTTTGAGTAGTTGTGTCACCAAAAATGATTAACACAAAAATCATAACTTTTTTAAAAGGATTTTCGTCTTTTTTTTTTTCCAGGAAAGTGAATTTGAAGATCTTGCTTTCACCTTTGTCCCTCACCCTAGTATTATTTCTCTCCTTCTTCCTCTCTCGCCTTTTCTCCTCCTCCTATCTCTCCCTCTTTCCTTTTTATTTTTCTTTCTCTCTCGCTCTTTCACCTCTTCCTATCTCCCTACCTCCTTTTCATCTTTCTTCCTTTCTCGCTCTTTCTCCTCCTCCTTTCTCACTATCTCCTGTTATTTTCATTCCCTCTCCGAATTTTCTCTATCTCTTTTTACACCCAAAAAAACCCTAATCTTTTCAAACCCCATCACTACTCCAATACTTCAACTCATCAGGACTCAAAACTGACAGAGTGTTATTATCAGCTACTCTTCAGTGCGTGCAAACTTCTCCTTAATGGAGGTGCGGATGTGTCCCCTCCACCCACACCCACGTATATGATTACCTGACACACGCACACCCACGCTGTAGGTGTAGTCGAAATTTTGAAACAAATGTGTCTACAGGGTGGTGCTAACAAATTCTGAGCGCATATTAATTTTTCCCCTTCTAAATATACCTAGTAACTATTTGAAATTTGGAAAAATGATCCTTAATACAATGAAACTGAACTCGGTAAATTGATCGTTGATTGCACGAACCTGGAGGTAGTTGATTTGAGTATAATGAGCATAAACTTTTTTTATTGTGACAAAATCTCAATGATTTACCAATGAATTTGATTATCCTTTTTTTTCTAAGAATAAAAAAATAATTAGTAAGACATTTTAGATAGAAAAGTGGATATATTTAGGGCCGAATTATGAAACAGGATTAGATTTAATCTAAGTGCACACTATCCCTTAACTCGGGCTATAGTGAGCTGTGATTGCTTGAAACTCTGACTTGAGGGCGTGTCTGGCTTAACTTTAATCCTGTTAGAAGTCAGAGACTCAAATCATATGCATGCGGCCTTGTCTAGGCAGAGAAACAAAGTTATATACAGTTTGTGAAACGCAATAGAGTCAGGAGTCCTTATTAGTACTTAGTTTTAATAATAAAAAAAATATTTTTACAAATTTTGAAACCGTAATATTTAAGATACACCCTGTATGCACCTTCTTAATAACCCACTTTTAACTCAATAAGTGGGTAGGTACCACGCACAAGTTCTTATTTATTCTTTAAACTCCTTGCAGCCCTACTTCATCCATATAAACCCACTCCAAACTGTAACTCTTAAACCATCCCACCTTCTACTTCTTTACTTGCTAAACTAAAATACAGAGATACCTACGGTACTTGAAATAACCATTTATGTATATACCATATCATCCATGCCATTCCGGAAATGAAAAAACTCGGTCAGAATTTTCCGCTCAGAGCGGGATTCGAACACGAACCCAAGTCAGTAACCAATGCTCTTAACCACTGAGCCACGGAGGTCAGCTAAATACTAATATCTACACTAACTTTATGCTGTATGAATCTTCAGAAGTTTGCATAAGCTTGGAAATATTATTATTGTACCTACAATAAAAAAGAACTATTTTATTCGATTCGATTCAATTCAATTCAACTCTTCTTTACCTTTGCCTTTTCCTAAACGTATTTGGGGTCGACATTGTTCCACCTCTTCCTCATGATTGAGTTTGGTTGATTCTCGCACTTCTTTAAGCCCACATTTTACCGCTGAATGC
Organism: Bactericera cockerelli; assembly: GCA_024516035.1. Taxonomy (NCBI): domain Eukaryota; kingdom Metazoa; phylum Arthropoda; class Insecta; order Hemiptera; family Triozidae; genus Bactericera; species Bactericera cockerelli. The sequence goes on from CM044965.1 coordinate 16,680,499, forward strand.
CCTTCCAAATGCCAACCCTGAAGGGCACCAATGATTTGTGTTGTCTTTCAGCCTGACAAAACTGGTACCGATTCTGTGCGACCGGTTTAAAATCCCCCAAAAAGACTTTATGTATGTCACCAAGCAACTAAGCATAATTGAAAATAGAAATGTTAATCTCAGTTGTCAAATTGATTTGGATGAGGCGGGGGTTTTTTTTGTTTAGTTGAAAAAATATTAAACCTAACGCCTTCTCGACACAATGCACAACAACATCACTAAATCTGCATTCGTGATAGTTAAACTCTTTACTAGGTATTAATCAAAGGGGAAAAATCAATTTATATTTATGACCATTTCCTCAATATAAAAAGCATCAAACTATTTTTTTTTTTAAAGCTATATCGAGGATGGAAATGAAATTTTGATACTGATTAATTGGAAAATAGAAATTGCGTTTTGAAAAAATACGAGTGAGCTTTTTAAAAAGAACACTGGAAAAATGAAAAGTTGGTTAAAAATGCATTAGCTGAATAACACGGTAGGTTGCCCGTTGTTTTGTGAGAAAAAAGTTGGTTCACGTATACCAACTAAAGAATAGTTGGCTATTTCCGGGTAAAGTAGCAAAGAATGCCTAAGGCATTAACTTCGCCCCGGATTACAAAACAATTGTAATTAAAAATTAATAATGTTCTTTATTTTTTTGTACATATTTCTAAGTTTTTTTTTTAATTTATTGTTATAAATTTATTGTTGTTGATTGTTTTGTAAAAAAATAAAGTGTACTTAAATAAATTCCCGGACCAACCTGGGCTTGGTGAGTTTAAATTGAGAAGTTAATGAGGTTAACTTGGGGTCAAATTTATTATGAAGCAGGATTAGGTACAAAAAAGGAGAGGCCAAACCGTCCCTAAAGCCAGAGTTTCCAAACTTACCAATCACAGCACACTATAATCCAACTTGAGGCTCAGTCTACCCTTTTTTTGTTATAATCTGGCCCTAAAAGCCCTGTCTCAAATGAACACCATGTTGAAATGTTAGGAAAACGTTTACCTATTTCTTTTTTATTCTTTCTAGTTCACGGAGAAAGTACTCCATTAAAAAAAACTATTATTAGTTATTGCAAGAAATGAAAATACATACATAAGATGCTTATTCAATAATAAAATTGAATGTGTCAATCACATCACTCTCTGTGCAGAGGAAGATGTCAACACCTGCATCGCTAATGATGTCCCCAAGATCCTGAATTCACCTGATGGGGCAATGCTGAGCAATGTTTGTGTGACTTCTCTTGTTTTTGAATGTATATCCTAGTCTTGTGTGTCTTGAGTTTATTCTAAAATTTATTTTAGCAAGGAGTTCTGGAGAGTCTACTTCAAACAAACAGAGAAGTAAATAAGAAAATGAAGAAGAAGAAAAAAATGTAAATCGGCTAAACAGATTGGTTAAAATGCCTACCAAAAAAGAAAAGAAAATAACTCTTACCTTCACCAAGACTGCCGCCTGTTCAAGAAATTAAAACTGATGGAAACTTGGTTAAATGTTGAAATTTTACTTAGCTATGAGTTCTAAAAAATCCACCATGATTTATAAATGTTGGTAAAACTTAATACACTGAAAAATCAATAATCGAAGATAGGTATAGTTAATTAGTTACAGTTAATCAAGATGGAAGTAGAAAATTCTTGCTTCCAGTTCTTTTATAGGTTAAGTCAATCCCCCCAAAAACACCACTTCGTGGTTAAAAAAAGAAGAACGCCTCACTCAAAGAATGATTATAATTAGCTAAAAATAAATGATATCAAATTGAGAACACCTTGTCCCCTCTCTTTCTATATCTCTGCACTCCTCTCTGAATTTATTCCTCTTATGTTTAGCTTTATTTATCCTTTCTAGGGGTCATCCCAAACTTGATTTCTCTTTAAATTTACTTGTTGCACGGCAATAAAAAATGGCGGTCGGAGTATGATTTTTCTGAAGTTATTTGATTTGAATCGAGAAAATTACACCGCGACCGCCATTTTTTATTGCCGTGCAACAAGTAAATTTAAAGAGAAATCAAGTTTGGGATGACCCCTAGAAAGGATAAATAAAGCTAAACATAAGAGGAATAAATTTAGAGAGGAGTGCAGAGATATAGAAAGAGAGGGGACAAGGTGTTCTCAATTTGATATCATTTATTTTTAGCTAATTATAATCATTCTTTGAGTGAGGCGTTCTTCTTTTTTTAACCACGAAGTGTTGTTTTTGGGGGGATATCAGTTCTTTTTGTACGAAAATATAGGTTCATACACTACTGAATGACAAAAGTAAATAAGCTGGGAAAATGTGAATGTACCAAGTTGTCTTTTTTAAGATATAGTTTTAGCAGTACGTATTTCATTTTTCTAAGGTCAATATGTATTTGGATCACAGATTTGGCCCCCTAAGTCCCCAAAGTGAGTAAATAATATATAAATTTGCAATGCAAGATCTTTTGATTCTATTCTCCACATGATTAGGTTTATCTTTCAATGCTAAATAGACCTCGGAGCCTCCTATGAGGGACACTAAAACACCTGGATTTACAAATGCCAAAGAAATTAATTTGTAATCACCTTATCAAGGTGAGGTAATGAGTTCTCTCCCGTTGACCTTTTCTTACCCGAATTCTCTCCGGCTTGTTGCAGGGGTCACCACGAGTATCTCTCCCGGAAAAAAGACCATGCTTTTTTACATTAGGTATTTAAGAAAATGAAAACTATAAAATTATCATTTTTATATAAGAATGGGCCTTTTATAAGGAAATCTTTTAAATCTCTAACTAATGAAAGGCAATGCCTTCAGTGTTTAGTAGAGTTAGGTAAAATACATAGAAGGCCATGCCTCAGGAATATAGTATATAGGGTTAAGGATAATACATAGAAGGCAATGCTCGGGATTATAATAGGGTTAGGTAAATATATAGAAGGCCATGCCTTGGGTTTATCATAGGGTTAGGAAAAATACATAGAAGGCCATGCCTCAGGTCTACATCAATGATTCCTAGGTGTTTCGATTATAATTTTTATGCTAGGCCTAAACTATGTAGGTATAAAATCAGGTAAAAATGCAAGCAACGCGACGGGAGACAATTTGGTGTTGATAAAACCATGAGCGGGAGAGAACTCGGTTGTGAAGTCCCTTATCAATACCTCACGAGGTATGAGTGTACCCCGGACATAATGGACAGAGAAAAAAAAACCTTCCCTCAAGGGGATCGAACCCAAGCCTAGTATGCTACCCACTTGGGCAAAGTCACTACTTTGTCACAACTTTTAGTGAGTAGCATCGACATTATGAGAGCTACATAATTCTTCATATTTTATCTCCATCCAACCATGATTGTCCAAAATCAATCTCGTAATGCCGCCACAGGTCATTGTCCAATTCTGCAACTTCTAAAATTTTCCTCGCGAGGGTAATGGGGTCGTCATGAAGATCAAATATAAAGATCGGAAAAACAAAACAACGTTAAGCCCAAATTGAAAATATAAAGCTTAAAAATTTCGTCCCCGCCAGGATTCGAACCCATGCTGACTGGGTGGTAGGTCGAGCATGCTACCAATAGACGAAGTTATCTTCTACAGAAACGGACGGAAAATGAACTAAATTAATATTTGGAAACTTAAACTTTAAAATTTTGCAGTGAGAGAGCGAGGTCATCTCGAAAAATACATACTGGCCAAGATCTGACCACTAAGCTAAGAATTCGAAGGTACCTACCCGCCAAAGAAAATGAAAAGGCCACCAGGTGCCACCCAGTGAGTGGACCGGATGAAGGAATAAAATCAATAAATTTGGTATCTGCTCATCAGGATCTTTCATTTGATACCACTTAAGACTAGTATTATCCTTCAATTCCCGATTTGGGCTCCCAAAACCCGAGGCCGCCCAAATGGGCCGCCCGCTTATAATTTAGAATTTTTTTTTGGTCCGGGCTCATCTCCATTATATCTTGATCACTTTAGACACCTCACTTAATCTTCAGTGCCAAGTTAAAGACACGAAGTCGGGTCTCAAAGGATCCGTATGAAAAAAAAACAGAAAAAAAAAAAAAAAACAAAATTATGAATCTTTTCATGTCTTTCACGATTGTTGGGGGGTCTCGAAAATAGGGTTCCCGGTGGCCTAGAAAGTCAAACAAAGAGTCAAATCAACTTATTTTTCAACGTAGAGCCCATTTCTGCAATAAAAATCGCGATTTTTGAAATTCATGTTGCACTTTTCGCTGGCTGAAAGTACATGAAATGCATGGGAACTATGTTTTCCGTAACCTTACACTCTGCCGGGCTGTCTCTTTCTTTGTATAGGCGTTCTTCACACCTCGGCCGAGGTGTTTGAACTCTGCCGGGCTGTCTCTTTCTTTGTATAGGCGTTCTTCACACCTCGGCCGAGGTGTTTGATTAATTGTTTATCTTTAGAAGTACCGAAACGCATTTTTCTTTCACGAATGACCTTGGAATAAAATGGAAATATTTGGAAAAAACCTAACCTGGAAAAAAAATTTTGGTTAGAAAGAAAAATACGACTTTAGAGAACCGGACGAACGAACCTCTAGACCCTGCGAGACCCGAAACAGAACTAACTTCGACTAATTTTTCAGGGACTCTTGTCAGGTCGGCCTGAATTTTCCTCGATTGTGATTGGTCGATCTGTTGCGATAAGAGGACAGGTAGAAGTTTGATAGTAGAAAAGGTTCCCTGAGAATTTTTCGGTTGCAACTTTCCCACAACAAAACCAATTTTCCGAACGTATCAGTGGCGAAGTTGAATTTAAAATTTTCTACCTTTTTAATTAAGCGTTACAATATTATACAATACAATATTATTATATTACTATCAAAAATCAGAAAGAATTTGTGCTTTCAATCAAAGACAAAAAGTTTCGGACTTCTATCTGCCTATGTATGTATGTCACAAGAGGTGTAGGCATAGGGTAATATCATCGGTATAGGATCTACTTTTATTTATTTATTCAGGGATTGAGTCGTGCAGTCATGAGATAAATTCAACAGTAGAGGTCCTACTTCTATCTGTGAATGCAGTGGTGTAGTCATGAGATAAATGCAACAGTATAGGTCCTACTACTATCTGTAGGTCCTACTCCTATCTGTGAATGCAGTGGTGTAGTCATGAGATAAATTCAAGAGTATAGGTCCTACTTCTATCTGTGTATGCAGTGGTGTAGTCATGAGATAAAATCAACCTACATCTATCTGTGTATGCACTATGCAGTGGTGTGGTCATGAGATAAATTCAACAGTATATGTCCTACTTCTATCTGTGTATGCAGTGGTGTAGTCATGAGATAAATGCAACAGTATAGGTCCTACTCCTATTTGTGAATGCTTTGGTGTAGTCATGAGATAAATTCAACAGTATAGGTCCTACTTCTATTTGTGTATGCAGTGGTGTAATCATGAGATAAATTCAACAGTATAAAATGAGATAAAATCAACCTACATCTATCTGTGTATGCAGTGGTGTGGTCATGAGATAAATTCAACAGTATAGGTCCTACTCCTATCTATGTATGCAGTGGTGTGGTCATGAGATAAATTCAACAGTATAGGTCCTACTTCTATCTGTGAATGCAGTGGTGTAGTCATGAGATAAATTCAACAGAATAGGTCCTACTCCTATCTGAGTATGCAGTGGTGTAGTCATGAGATAAATTCAACAGTATAGGTCCTTCTCCTATCTGTGTATGCAGTGGTGTGGTCATGAGATAAATTCAACAGTATAGGTCCTTTCTATCTGTGTTGCAGTGGTGTGGTCATGAGATAAATTTAAGAATTTACGTACAGCTCTTTAGGAATTAAAATGAAGTTAAAGTGAGAAATGTACAAGAAAGATTTATCAGAGAGAGAAAGAAAGAGAGAGAGAGAGAGATATTTTTGATAGTAAGGGACAAAGAATAATGGAGGGAAATAAAGAAAAGAGAAATATACTCCTAGAGAGAGATAGAGGGAAGGAAAGATAAGAGATAACCCCTATCATAGAATGAAATAGATGGGGGCCTATAGGCTGTTAAGGTAGCTATTTAAGTTGAGGTAGACAGGGTAGGCCATTACAAAAATCTCCTATCAATCTTAGTCAGTTCAGGCTTTACGCGAAATTCCGTTTTTCTAACAGGAACCTGCAACATTTTTTTAATTTCACCCTGGGGGCCTCATCTAGTCAGGTGCTTATACCACAGCAGGTTTTTTACTTTCTATTACCTATAAGATATAGAAAGTAGTAGTCACTGTGGCAGAGTGGGTTAGCGCGCTAGGCATTGCACACAGTCATGGTGACCTGGGTTCGATCCCCAGCTGTGTAGGAATTTTTCTGCACTGTACTTCGATGTTCGGGGTCCACTCATACCTCGTGAGGAAAAATGAGTAGCCGCTTAGATGTGAAGCAGCGACCAGTGGCAGAATCATAGGCAAAAAAAATACAAGATATTGTAAATTAAAGTGGTAAAGTCCTATGATTCTGCGCTACCCACTAAAATTGTGACATAATAACACAAAGAAAAAACATTAATTAAGAATAGAAAGTATTGTTTATGGTCGCTGTTTTCATTTCTCTTGAATTTAAGAAAACAATGTACACTTCCTTTACATAAAATCAGAGATATTATAAGTTGGACGTGGAAATTATCCAGTTCTCATGTATCTAGGTTCGACTATTAAATTTCTGATTAAATCTTCGAGAACTCTTCTGGATTGATCAAGATGTTAAAGAGTTTGACTTTTGACATGATTGACTTAGAGGAAAAAACTTTGAACAGAATATTATGATATGGCTGCCTCACTATTGTTTTGCAAGAAATACTGAAAGCTAATTCCGAGGACGGCCATAGTGGTAGATGAATAACTTTGACTCCTTATATAGTTTATAATAACTTTTTTATCTCGTTGAAATAAGTTACTGAATTCAATCCTGTAGTTGATTGAAGACTTTTCCTTTCTTATTCCAATAATAATTAGTGGAAGGGAGTAGAGAGCGAGAGAGATAGAGAGAGAGAGAGAGAGAGAGAGAGAGAGAGAGAGAGAGAGAGAGAGAGAAAGAGAGAGAGAGAAAGGGAGGTTCACAGATAAAATTGATTTGATTGATAATGTCAAAATTTTATATGCTTTAAATTTACAGTAGGTATTTGTTTATAGTGTTTATAATTTACTCGGGTAATTAAAATATTTCATGAGGTGAAGTATTTAATTAATGGGGATATGTATATCAATTAGTATCTATTGTAAACAAAGGTCAGCAATTCATTGTCATTATATACCTTCTAGTTTTCGAGGATAAAGTTGCCTCATAGACGCTGCCAACTAGACAACTAAACAACCAATTTTCTTTTTAAAAAAAACATTTCATTTTTGTGAAATAGTGCCATAACATTTCATCTGTACATTTGAAATAAAACATTATTAACATTTATATATATGCTTACAAAAGAAGAAAAAAAAAGATCTACCTAGTACAATAGAAGACTCAACTTTTCCTTTTAAATATAATAGAAATAAAATTATGAAAACTGGAGGTGTGCGTGCATTATAATGACAGTTAGCCCTTTTTAAACAGTAATACCAAGGTCTTTATTGGGTTAATAGTCTGTTATTCCTTAGTTATTCTGTCTTCCCTAATGTCAATTCCTAATTTGAGCAATACATATTCAAAAGTACGATAGTGAAAGTTAGCCCTTTTTAAAACAGTAATACAAAGGTCTTTATTGGGTCAATAGTTATTCCTTAGTTATTCTGTCTTCCCTAATGTCAATCCCTAACTTGAGCAATACATATTCAAAAGTAACTATTAAAACAGCGAGAAAGAGAGAGATAGAAAGTGGAAAGAACGAGAGAAAAAAAAAAAAAATGGTCCAACTATGAAAAATGTTTAAATTACTTTATATTTTCCTTTGTCTTCAGGGGTGTAAGCTGGTATATTAGAAAGCGTAGATAATGAATGGCTGCTGGTAAAAAATGGAGAACTGCTATTTTTTGGCACAGAGCCAATCCGTTTTTGCAGAAGATAGTGCGAAAGAGTGAGAGAGTAGAGAGAGAGAGAGAGAGAGAGAGAGAGAGAGAGAGAAGGAGAAGAAATATTAGTTTTGACTAGAAATGAAGATTAGAGCGATGATAAACCGTTGTCTTAACTCAAGAAAGCTATTAGCTGGGATTGGACAGTGGTGGATAATCCGGTAGTAGGATCTTTGTCCTCCCAACAGTCCTGGGTTCAGAACCAGGAGGTGACAAAAAAATTACAGTTCATTAGGAGGGGCCCTTGGTAATTATTAGCTTGCTTGTAAAAACAGTGCTGAGTCATTCCTTAACTGTCTGGCTAACATCATTCACGATGACGCCACCCTCTGTGATGATGAATACATTTCGAGGTGGATTTTTTTAAAAAAGGCCTCTGAGTATAAAGATCATGCAAAAGCATTTCTCATTCTCAAAATTTCGAGAAAAAAAACATATAACTTCACCTGAAGAGCCTAGGAAAAAGAAATTTATCTAACTCTCAATTTTTTTTTAATTTGGGTCCAAATCACCGTTTTTTAGACTCTTAACTATTGCCGTCGCACATCGCTTACTCTCTCATTTTTTTCTAGATCAATATTCAAGCTTAAATAAATTTAATGCATAGTGGACATTACGCAGAAGACAAGCAGACATCAGTAATAATAAAAAATCCATGCCCATCAGAGAGGCATATATTGTATGTGCAATGTGCACTAGTAGTGAAGTGGCCAACGCGCTAGTCTGGTAATCCTGGTAGCGTAGGGATCCGTTGCTTCGAATCCCACCCAGTGCACAAATTTGTCTTCATTTGTGTTTGTGACCACATAATAATAAGACTCTGAGGGTTAGTTAGGTGGTGAGAGGATAATATGGACGCCCAAATCTAATTCTAGGCTCTTTCCATGTCTTTCTATGCAGGAAGTTACCCAGACACACATACAAAATGGCCTTTTTCTCTCTCTCTCTCTCTTTCCACAAAGTTTTCCAGTTTACGCCACTGATACTGAAACCACCACTAATATATTTGGACATCTACCACGAAGACTAAAGTTGTAAAAATAATATGATAGGAATAATACTAAGAACTATAATAAAAATATTATTTTATGTAATGTTGGAAAGAAAAATCGAGCTATTAATCGCAGATGAATTAATTAATTAATTTCAGCTTTTAATAATAGTAATAATAATAATAAATCATTTGTTTTATTTTTCATTTCTCTTTTGTATACAGAGGACTCATCCAAAGGCATTTTTATTTAGCTTCTAAGATTTGGTAATGATGAAAATCATAGTAATAAATATTAAAATTGGAGCTAAAAATAAAAATTAATAGTATTTTCTAAAATATCTTGTATTGCATAATAAAACTACGCCTATTGAAATTATGGATAGCGGGTTTGATAAATATTTTTGTTACCCACAATTGTAATCTCACAAGTACTTGGGACTCGAACCGCCGACCTCCAGGTCACGACTCCACCGCTCTATTGATCGAGCTACTGAATTCACTTGATTTTGTGAATAAATGCATAGTAATATTTGTTATTATTTTAACTTTGAGCGCACGAATAGTTCAGTGGTTAAGCACTCGCTTGCCATGCGGAAGGTCCCGGGTTCGAAACCCCGCGCCGAACAAAATTTGTATTAAAAAATTGGTTACAGTTGTTTGTAAGGGATACCTTCCGGTGCGCTCGTGTTGACCCAGCACGTAAATGGGAAGTAATGTGTCACTTCTCGCCCATTAGAGGGGAGGCATTCTACGGGATGGGCACTATGGGCAGGCTACAATACAGACCACAAGCGTCTACAGTAGCTCCTGTTTCACGGCTACGAAATAAAAAAGGCTGTGAAACACTCGTATTAAAGAAGAAGAAGAAGAAGGAAAAAAAAAAAAAACTCAAGTTATAATGAGTATATGTGTGGTAATTATAATAACTGAAACTAGATTTTCTAAATTTCCATAGTGCACCCACTCAAGTAGGGCAAAAAATATTTCCCAATAATTTTATCATCCTCCGTTTAACCATCGATCAACTGAGGACGGTAAAAAAAAAAAAAAATGAATCAGCTTACATATTTCTGCTGATTCCTAGAAGATACAAGAGCATGCTGACTTAAACCTCTAGTGCATCAGCAGAAAGCTCAATATTGCCCCGAGCCCAGCTCATTACTGCAGTCTGGTTGGAGATTTTTATCTACCTGCACAATTTTTTGCTGAAGTGATTGCGATCAAATGCAGTCCAGGGAGTATCATTTCTACTCTTAGTATTTTATTATTTTTACTATTATTAGTAGGTATACTGTTCATACTACTAATATTATTATAGTAGGTATTATTATTACCGTTATTATAAATTTCAGTATTATCATTTTAATATTACTTTAATTTAAGAGCCCCAAGGAAGGTGGAATAATTCAATTTCCATTATTTTCCACTCCCTCTCTCTCTCTCTCTCTCTCTCTCTCTCTCTCATCTTTCGACTTTTTACCCCCTTCTTTCACTTCTTCCCCATTATATCCTTATTCTCTCTCTCTCTTTTCATCTCTCTCAGTCTTTTTTCTCTTTTTTCCTCTTTTCCTTTCTTTTCCTCTCTCTCTGTCTCTCTCTCTCTCTCTCTCTCTCTCTTCCTCTCTCTCTCTCATTTTTTGACTTTTTAACCCCTTTTTTCATTTCTTTCCCATTATATTCTTTTTCTCTCTCTCTCTTTTCGTCTCTCTCAGTCTTCTTTTTTCTCTTTCCCTTTCTTTTCCTCTCTCTCTCTTTCTCTCTCTCTCTCATTTTTCGACTTTTACCTACTCTTTTATTTTCTCGCTGTCCTTTTACCTTCTCTCCCTCCCTCTCTTTCTTCATTTTCCTTAACATCCTCTATGATTGTACCCTCTGGTTCTCTCTCTCTCTCTCTCTCTCTCTCTCTCTCTCTCTTTCTATCCTATTTATCTGTTGTGTTTCTCCTATATTTAAAATTTATTCATATGCATTTTTTTTAAATTCCTTTTCTTTTCTAGAACAATTCTTCTTAATCCTTCTCTCTCTCCTAGTGTTTTGCTCTCAGGATATTTACATATAGGTATTATTGTTATATCCTGCTCTATATACTCGTATGTCAACCTCTATCTTAAAATATTTACATATACTGACTATTTGACCTATGTCTCTATCCTTCTCTGAATTCGACCTATCTCTCTTTGACCTTATCCTTTGTCCTTTGGACTGAGTGCTCACTTTTACAATGTATTTTCTCTCTTTCTTACTTACTGCCTTGTATCTCTCTTTTCCACTTTACCTCTCTCCTAGGCAATTATTATGGTAATTCACTCTCTTTGTAACTTCTCTTTTTTTGTAACTCCTTTATATTATCTATATTTTTTCTTCTTTATTTGCTCTCTCTCTCTCTCTCTCTTTTTCTCTGCATCTTCTTTATTATATTTTCATCTCTCTCTCATCCGAGATGAACATTTTATTCATAAGATAGAAGCCCTGATTTTTTTTTTTTTTTTTTTTTTAAAGTGGGGTTTAACGTCGCTTTCAACTGCCATGGTCATATCACGACGGGGGTTTTACCCTCCATTCGCAGGAAACTCACAAACCTGCTACTCACATTGACCTCACCCAGCCTGAGTGGGGCCGGGAAAAGCCAGCGTCACGAGAATTAGAATTTGAATGGTCACCCATCCAAGTCTTAACCTCGCTGGATGTCGCTTAACTTCGGTGTTCTGAAGGGAACCGGTGTATTCAACATGCCATCGACGCTGGCGAAGAAGCCCTGATTGCTTATTACAATATTGTATCATTTGATTGAATTTCATAAAAACACCGCAAGGGTAGAGGTATCATTTTTCTATATTGTTCTCGTGATTTTCCATGGAATAAAAACCTATAACAGAAAATGGACAAATAGTCCTGTTGTTTAGAGCAAATTTATAAAACATGCATATCCGACCTCAAGTCTGTTCCAAGAAACCCCGTGCTATCCTGTTCCTGTATTGAAAGAAGAAAATGTCTGAAAAGAGACACACATGGTTGTATGTGTATATGTGTGCCTGTGGTGTGTGTGTGTGTGTGTGTGTGTGTGTGTGTGTGTGTGTGTGAGAAAGAGGGAGAGAGAGATAACGAGAGAGAGAATATAGAAGAGAAAATGATTGATATACATATGCATAGGGAGAATTGGAGAGAAGGAGAGAGAGGGAGAGAAGTGGTGTGAGTGTGAAACGGAAAATATGAATAAGAAGGTGTGTATAAATTGGGTGAGTGAAATGGGTGTGAAGCAGGGAAGGAGTGGTGAATCAGAGAGTGATGATTATAGAGAAGAAATTGAGAGAGGGATGAGGAAGAGATGAAGTAGAAGGGGGGGGGGGGGGGGAGAAGGGAGGAAGAATCGTAGGGGGGGAGAGGAAAATGATAAAATAGGCCTAAAAAGGGATAGAGGGGAGAGAGAGAGAGAGAGAGCAAGAAGATATATAGAGGGATGAAGAAGAGATGTAGTAGATAGAGAAAGCTGGAAAGAGAAGGAGAGAGAGAGAGAGAGGGAGGGGGAGGAGAAGAAATGAGAAGAGGGGGGAGGGGCGAAAAGGATGGGGAAATGATAAAATAGGCCTACATCAGGTTAGGGGGGAGAGAGAGAGATGGATGATGGTACATTGTCATGTCCATTATGAAACATTGAGCCTTGTCAAATATCTGGGGGGACGCAAATGTGAAATGAATGAATAGGATGAAATTCACACCCTTTCTGAAATTTCCTGCTCTAACTTTCTTCTTTTACTGTACAGAAGACATTCTGAGCCATTCATTCACAGTGGGTTGCAATAGTTCTAGTAGTATAAAAAAGTATTGTCAATAAATTTAAGGAAGAATTTGATATAACTCGGGATTCGTTTATCCGAGGCTCAACATATTATAGTCAAAAGGTGCTCCAAAGAATTTGTACTGGTTTTTACATCTACTAGTTCTGAATAATGACCCCAGCAAGTACAGTCAAACTGGATATAAGAGAAACCTGGATATAAGAGAATATTTTCCAAGTCCATTTTACTCTCTGTATAAGGTAAAATAACCTCTTTAGAAGTGAAACCTGTGGATATAGAAAAAAAAAAAAAAAAAAAAAATTGGGCCCGTGGAGTTATATTCAGCTATATATATATATTTTTTTTTTTCAAAATACTCAATCATTATTTATTTACATCAAAATTATATGTACAAAAGACAATAACATATTAAAAGATTATGTAAAACTTGGAAAAAGAAAATGAGTTACCTGTGATGCCTGTGACCTCTAAGTATGAGGTTGTGCTGGTATCACAGGAAAATCATATTCTCTTATATTCAGGTTCGACACTGTAGGAATCGCTATTAGAAAAGACCCCCAGAAACGTAATGTCTTCATAGTCCTGGTTCTCTGAGCTTCAGACACCTGTTACCACCTTTTGGCTTTCTTCAGCTGGGGGACCTGAAGAGGTAATTTACGAAAGTGAGGCGTTCGAACGTTAGTGAAGGAAAAGAAAAGAAAGACAGGTGGACAGGGAAAAGAGAGAAAGAGAGAACAGTCATTCTGCTGATGGATTCCAAGAACTTTTGAATATTGCATTTTAAATCCAACCGTTTTTCGTCCAATTTCCGTTACTCTCTTATTGTTTTGCTCTATATAAAATTCCCCCACTCTCAACTCTTGTCCTTTCCTCTTCTTTCCATCTCTCTCTCACTCTCTCTTTCCCTCTATGTCTCCCTCCCTCTCCCTCTCTATCCCTCCCTCTTTCTCTCTCTCTCACTCTCTCTCACTCTCTCTCACTCTCTCTCTCTCTTTCTCTCTCTCTTAATATTTCTTGCCCTCTCTTTCTCCCTCTCTCTTTCTCTATCCCTGTATCTAGATATCTCTCTCATTTTTCCTTCCTCTCCAATCTCGTTTATTTATTTATTTGTCTCCCCAGCTTCTCTCTTCCTCTGTTTTCTTTCCTTTTCTTATCCGTTCTAAAAAAGTCGACTGAAGAAAATATTTAGGCAGGCTGTCTTTTCATCTGACAAAGGAGTTTGTTATTCCTCCCTCAGGAAGATACATGTACACTGTACACAGGCATATACCTCATGAAAAGGTACACGGAAACAAACTTAGCACCCAATCTCTCTTTCTCTCTTAAACTTTTCTTTACTCTCCTTCTCAGCCAGCCTCCATGGTGTAACGGTCGTTGAGCCAGACTTTTGAAACGAAAAATTCTGTCCCCTGCGAACATTAAATTTAAGGCTGGCGTTTCCGGACTTACCAACGCTGGGTGAGGTGAATATAGGTCATTGGTACCATTCCCAGCGAATGTATGGTATATAAAACCCCCTTAAAACAAAATAGTATAGATCTAACTGATCACAATAGATCTAATTGGTGTTATTATTATTGGAGCTTCACTTATTGAACTCTTTCTCTTCAGGTAAAAAATTTCCTCTTTTCTTTTTCTTTCACCTTTTTCTTACTGCTCCTATCTCTTTTCTAGCACTTTTTTTCATCCCCCAAATATTTTTCTCCTCTCATTTTTCCCTCTCTCATAACGTGAAAATTCCCTCCCACTATCTGCCTCTCTTTATAACTCTCTTTCTGTCAAACTCGTCTTTCTCCCACTGTCCTTTCTCTCCCATCTATTTCCTCTTTCCTCTCTCTCTTCATTCATAACGTAAAAAATCCCCCCCGTACTTTCTCTCTCCCACTCTCCTTTTAATTTTCTCTCTCTCTCTTTCTATCTCCCTGTCTTTCTCTTTCCCGTTTTTTCTTACCTTTCACTTTCTTGTCTTAACTCATTCCTCATTTATGAGGTAAAAATTTCCCTCAAACTTCTCTTATAAAAGGCAAAGATAACTTTCTACCTATCCTAAAAAGTCTCTTTCAAAAAATACCCCAATCACTCCCTTTAGTTGCCTTCAAAAAATATTTGTGAGGAAATAAGCTGGGTACAAAACTCCACCTTTGACATTTTTTCTCTCTCTTTTTCTATATTATTCCGTCGTTGTATTTTTCATCCTATATCTCGTTCTCTTCTTAAGCGAAAAAAGGTGGAAGAGATTGCTATAGGCAATAACCCAGCCCTTTACTTAGGACATAATTATGTTTATATATATTTTTCTATTATTTTTCCTTTCTAGTGTATATATTGTTTCCATTTTTCATTGTTATATTAATTATTTATACAGTGCATATTATGTCTGTTTTTATCTAAAAAAGTGTTTCATAATAATGATAAATACCTATTCTTCCATTTTTCTTGGACATCAGTACTCTCAATGTTTTGATCCCTAAGGCGGTGGACAGGTAACCTGGTGGTCGGTGGTTTTTTTTTTTTTTTTTTTTTTTTTTTTTTTTTTTTTTTTTAAGTGGGGTTTAACGTCGCTTTCAACTGCCATGGTCATATCACGACGGGGGTTTTACCCTCCATTCGCAGGAAACTCACAAACCTGCTACTCACATTGACCTCACCCAGCCTGAGTGGGGCCGGGAAAAGCCAGCGTCACGAGAATTAGAATTTGAATGGTCACCCATCCAAGTCTTAACCTCGCTGGATGTCGCTTAACTTCGGTGTTCTGAAGGGAACCGGTGTATTCAACATGCCATCGACGCTGGCTGGTCGGTGGTTCAAGTCCCATGTTTGTTGAAAAGTTAGCCGTGTGAGTTTGAATACTTGCTGTGACGGCGAGTGCTGTGTTAGGGTCCGAAACGATGTACGGCAATGCCTCATTGTGTAGAGTAGGGTTAAGAAAAATATAAATACAGGGCCATGCCTCGGGTGCAACCAAGTAACTGTAGTATTCCGATTCAAAAAAGATAGAGTTATAACACAATATTATACACTTTCTATCTTTCCTCTCATTTCCTCTTCGTCTGTGCTTTCTCTCTTACTCTTCCTCCGCTTTTTTCTTTTTACGACTTCCTTCATTTTCTCTTTTCTTCTCGATATCTCCCTCTCTCTTTATCACTTCTCTCTCTCAACCCTTCCATATCTCTCTCTCTCTTGATATGTATTTCTACTTTTCAGTATTCTGTATTTAGCTTTCTCATAATCTCTCTCTCTCTCTCTCTCTCTTCCTGACTCAATACTCTCGGCAAACTCTCTTTAGAACAATACAAATTGTTTTTGCACGTGTAAACAAATTTATATATATATTATTTATTTGTACTATGATGTTACAATTTGTAAACAACTTTATACACACATGTTTGAACTAGAGAAAGAGAGATAGAGCGAGAGCAAAAGAGAGAGTATAGCGAGTGACTGAGAGAAGAAAGGAGAAAAAGAAGAGAATGAGAGATGAATAAATATGAGAGAGGAAAAAAGTCTTGATGAAGAAGTTTCAAGGAGTGAATGAGAGTACAGAATAGTAGATAGAGAGAGAAAAAGAGAGAGAATCTGGCAAGTGACTGAGAGAAGAAAGGGAGGAAGAGAAGAGAATGAGAGAGAAATATGAGAGAGGAAATGTTTCAAGGAGTGAATGAAAATATAGAATAGTAGATTAATAGAAAGAGAGATAAGAGAGAGAGAGCGAGAGAGAGAGAGAGAGAGCGAGAGCAAAGAGAGAATCTAAAAGAGAAAAAGAGTTTTGATGAAGAAGTTTCAAGGAGTGAATGAGAGTACAGAATAGTAGATTAAGAGAAAGAGAAAGAGATCCAAAGTAGATGGAGAAAGAGAAAGAGCGGGAAATAGACTGAGAGAGAGAAGAGAGGAAATAAGAGAGAGAGAGATAGAGAGAGTGAGACAGATGAATGAGAGAGACGAAAGAGAGAGACGAAAGAAAGGGAAAAGAGAGGGAGAGAGAATATGAGGAGTGAAAGAGAAAGAAAGAAGAAAGAGAGAGAGAGACAGAAGAAAGAGAAGAGAGAGGGAGAGAGAATATGAGGAGTGAAAGAGAAAGAAAGAAGAAAGAGAGAGAGAGATAACAGAAGAAAGGGAAAAGAGAGGGAGAGAGAATATGAGGAGTGAAAGAGAAATAAAACAGGAAGGGGAAGAGAAAGGGAAAGAAAAGGAGAGAAAGAGGGAATGACAGGAATTCTAACAAGTTAAGAGGATATTTTCATTTTCCGAAGTTTCTGAGTACACTGCGTCACGCTGAGCTTAGAGTGACATCTTCTATCTCTTATTACCCCTCCGAAACTCCCCTCAAAATTACCTGACAAGGTTCATCTGAAAATTTCTCCACACACATATACAAGTTAAATGTAAGTAAGTATATACGTTTCTTTTTGTCCATACAAACATGTAAACAATTTAGCCGTGTTCTTTTTTTGTGTAATTTTTATTCCAGGTTCGGTATTTCCAAACATTTCCATTTTCTTCCAAGTTTAGCTTCCCCACTATTTGTGAATGAAAATTGCGTTTCAGTACTTTTAAAGATAAACAATAGACTTAAACTATAGAAGAAAATGAAGCAAGAATTTTATAAATCCATCTTGGTTAACCAAACTGGAAGAAGATTTTTCCTCTTCCAAAAGAGAAATGACTTTCTTCCAGTTCGTCCATTTTATTCCATTTGAATCCACTTTGGTTAGAAAGAAAAAAAAAACAGCTTTTGTCCATACTAACATGTATACAATTTGTCCACACATCAGTATCAGTATAAACAGAAATTACATGATACATTTTGACCATACCAACATTGGTTAACATAATTATTTTACGTTAAAGTAGGTACTCCAAGACGTTAAGTGTATTCAAAGGCATGAGAAGTCACTGATTTTAGCATTATTTAGTCCCACATGTGCAGTATGGTGACGATGCAGGTGGCAAAAGATATCCTCTTTGGCCTTTTAAATAAGGCCTATTATGAGTTACATAAATTTAAATATTGTTTTTCTCTATGTTAAAAAAATAAATACATGTGTGTAACATCCAGGATTAAAAATTACATAATTTTATCAAGAACTAAAGTAAAGACGTAAAGAAACCCCTTGTTCACTGGACCCCTGGTTACCCTATAATAATTCCTCTCAGAAATATGGTTTACCTACTCTCAAAATTTGTTACCCTAAAATAATTCCTCTCAGAAATAAGGTTTACCTACTCTCACCCCTTGTTACCCTATAATAATTCCTCTCAGAAATAAGGTTTACCTACCCTCATAACCAAATATTTTATTCATACTAGCTCCGGTGAAAGGGTAAAACATTTTTCTCCCTCAATTTCTTTTTATACAAAGAGATGTAAATTTCATCAATGATCCTGTGTGTATAAAAAGATGTAAGTTTAGAGATAGAGAAATGTGGAAGACTTTTATCTGCTCTATGAAATGTTTTTATCAGAAAATGTCTCAAGTGCCCAGATCGAGTTCAGAGTTTTGAATAACTTTATCCAATCGATTTCTTCAGGGCTTATTATAGTAATATTATCACTGCATTTGCACTTCCCAACTAGGAGTAACTAATGAGTTGCTATATTCCAGCAAGAAAATCAAGACGAAGGTTTGGTATAAGTTTGACAATGTAAAAAAAATGTCCATGCATAAATCTGTCCATTAGAAATTATTCAATTGGGCACTAGATTTTTTTAGATTTTTGGATTTTAATCTAGCAGTTCACTCATTACATGTTTGTGTATTATAATAATAATAATAATATTAGCTACTTAATGGAAATTTCAGATAGTCACAAAACCTGGACAACCAGACTACCATTTCTCCACCCGCCCGACCACCAATGCACTAAATTCAGAGACCCACATCTCTCTCATCTTATGATGGATAATACAGCCCCTCAGAACAATAATTAGTCCATGTTTCAGACAGTGAGGTTGCAATAATTCACATGTAAATTAATAGTAGTTATGATGGCAACACTGGCACCGGGATAATCCCAATATTAAAAATTATTGATTCTTGGAATTCATCAACTTAACGACACGTAAAAATTAGGATGAGAGGAAATTTATTGTCTTTATACCCAGAGTAAAATTATAGTTATAGTAAAAATTGTAATTAAAGTTAAAAAAAAAAATCGGGTGTGACACCACACGACTTTCCTTATCACTCGAAAATAAGTCAAATTCTACCACTAGTGACTCAAGGGTACATTAAATTTGTAGGGACTCGAACCCAAGACTCCCCACATCCACACGAGAGTATTAAGTGAGATAAGAATGCACATCTCAAGAACAAGAATAATAAAAATAATATTCATTCACAAAGAATAATCTTCCTCTCACAGATCTGACCTACCACTTAACAGGTTAAATAAATCTTCTCCACATACCTCTCTGCTCATTCTGTTACAGGGACAAAGTATAGTTCCCTGGGGAACAGTAAAACTAGGGACATTCGATTTGGAAAGAAAATATTGCAAATTTCGGGGAACAAAGAATTGTTGAAAACTGTAAGAAAAATAAACAACTAAAAAAACCCACACCAACTGAAGAAAATGAGGATGTGAAAAAAAAAGCTTCGATCAAGTCAACCTATTTTAAACATTATTATTTTATTTTGAAGTTTTTTAGATTTATTCAAAACTAGTTGTTTTTTTTCACCGGACATGTAAATTTATTCACGCCATGGGCACATTGTAGATCTGGCCATACTATATTTGTACTTGTTTTTGTTGAAGACGTTTTATCACTGCCTGGCTATCATGAATAGGGGTTGAGTGGAAGAGTTTGCCACTGGCAATAACCGTGTCCTTCAATTTAAATTTTTGTTGGGGAAATATCTTAGTAAATTTTCTTCTTGATTTGTTTTCTTCGTCTCTCCCCAATTTTGAGAACTGAGGATCAAAAACGCTTGTTCAATTCAATTCGGAGGTACTTACTTATTTTGTAATCTATTTTAAAGAAATGTACTTACCTACTTTTTTCAACCTATAATGGGTAGATAATAGATGTCCAGTATTAAAAAGAACTTAATCTATAAAAATATTGTAATGTTTCTATAGGAAGCTCAAGTACAGTTTCTCGGGACCGGAAGTTAGCTACTGACTAAAGTTCCAGTTTAGTTTTGTAAAATTTGTAATTTTATATAATGCACAAGTTTACTTTAATGTCTAATGCTCAATAATGCACAGACTGTATTATTATTATTAGTTTCACTAGTTGTAATGATGATAGTGTTATTATTAGGTAGGTACATATTATTATTATTATTGGTATGCTTATATTAGTATCACTATTATATTGTTGTTATGCTTATCATTGCTATACTAATACATAGTGATCTGCATACTCAGGTATAATTATATAGAAAATTATTATTGTTATAACTATAACAATCACAGGGCTGGCCTCGCACTCCTCAATTTTTTTTCAACGTAAACAAAAATATTTTTTTTACAAATTAGGTAATATAATACAATAAAATAAGTATTACCGACCTCAGTAGCTTGATCGATAAAGCGGCGGACTTGTAACCCGGAGGTCGGTGGTTCAAGTCCCGGTTTCAGCGTGGATTTATTAAAGCGAGTTTGAGTAGTTGTGATATCACCAAAGTGATTAACACAAATATGAGAACTTTTTAATAAAATAAGTATTACAATTTATAATTATGTACGTACTTGATACACTATCTGTGTATGTAAGAATAAAAAAGATCGATACTCATCTTGAGTTCATAGATTATTGGCACTTCTATCTTGTACAATAGGTCATGTAGGGTCATCTATATTGAAAAATGGTGCTACAAAGGATAAATTCCTGATTTTATTGCGAATTTTAAGAAATATTTTCACTAGTGTAATTTATACAAATACATGAACAACACTACACAATTAAATTCACCATACGCACAGACAGGACACGGAAGGAGTCCAGAAAATCTCTTTTGGGTGTCCACAGTTGTTAATACCCCATCAATTCTTCCACCACTATGGCACAGCAAATTGTAAGTAATAACGGACTACATAAATACATTTTTATACATTTTTTTTATAAATTAAAAAAAAAAACAAACAAAGCATAAACAAAACTAATGTAATAGACGAAGTTGAAAATAGGTTGGTAAATAAAAAAATATAAATTAATAAATCATTTGTTTTATTTTTCATTCTTTTTTGTATAGGTATGTATAGAGGACTCATCCTAAGCCATTTTTATTGGCTTCTAAGGTGGTAGCTATAATAATTATAAATTATTTTCCCACCTTCAGCACAAGATTTTATCTTTTGAAGGTGGGTATACCCTCACTATTTGTTGAAGATGTTTATTAGTAAAATTAAATACAAGAAAATTAAAAAAAAAATAGTAGGTGCATTAACTGACAGCCCACCAGACCGTATCGACTAAATATGGCTCAACTTTCTGTACCACCAAATTTTTATTTTAATAATAATAATAATTAATATTGCCTTTTTAATCCTCTTATTTGATTTCCAATTTTTTGTTATTGTTTCTCCTTCCTGTGTAAAGCCGTGCCTGCTGCAGCAGAATATTGTTTTAAAAATTTTAATAAAGTAGGCTCTCTGGTTAAAAGTTTTCATGACGAAGGGAACTTTTTTTTCAGTAGACATTTGAAATTTTCTTTTACCTATACAATATGGCCGTTCTCAAACTGTGTTAATACGGTTTACTTGCCAGTCTATATACTGAGATTCGCAAAAAGGAATCTAATGGCGAAATTAATAAATAAAATCAGACCTTAAGTCATGGCTTAATCATTAGTTTCCCCATTTCAATTTAAACAATAAACCTAATCTGGACTTAGCGCCAAGGGGCTATTATAGAAAAATGTCTTATGTCTTATTCTGCCTAAGTTTTACTTCCGAGAACAAGGGCGAAATTAACAGACGTTTTTATAATACCTCTGTGGCTTTAAGTCACGGATTGCGTACTGTGTAAGATGACTTACGTTATCGATGTTGTCTATTAAATTTTCCCTGAATATCTAATATTATGTATTAGATATCGGAAACACATATTGTATTGTGTTCGTTTTAGAATTTTATTAAGTTATCATATTTGTGTTAATCACGATCTGATATCACAATCACTCAAATTCGCTTTACTATTTGCTGAACTTGGGACTCGAACCCACGAACTATGGTTACGACTCCTCTACCTTAATGGTCGAGCTACTGAGGTCTGTCAGAAAGGTCAATCTCATAGCAAGATGATTACACCGGTTCTTGTAAGATCCCTGATGTTAAGCAATGTCTGTATAGCCCGGTGAAGAGGTGTTGTATGGCAGTATGGCACTCAGGGCCAAACTTAGGTGAAGCTGACTGTTGTCGATCAAAACTACGCTGAGTGAGTTAAGGTAAACTATGATTTCTTTAAGGTGAAGCACAAAACCTTTTTGTGTGTGCGCTAAGAAACTCGTCCACTTATCGAATTATTTTACATTTTTTTTTATACTCTGGTATTGCTGCCATTAGTAGTTGTTCGTACAAGTAAGTAAGTAACTACTAATTTTTCCTCACGAGATATAAGTGGACTGCGGAATTGCAAAGTACAGACTGTAAAAATTTCACTCAGCCGGGATTTGAACCCAGGTCACCGTGCGTGCAAACCTAGCGCGCTACCCACTCGATTACTGTGACTTTTTTTTTACGCTGGGTGAGTTTTACTGTAAATCTCCTGGGATAAATTTTTCTTAATTTAGAGATATAATAGATTTACTCTGAACACGTATAAAAAACTAACCGGTTTCACTGAGTTCATATAGATCACAAATTACCGGCCAAGTACGCACTGAGACTGAATCAAATAGTTCAGAATCAGCTCCCTGACATGCTAACAATAGGTGGGTCGGTATTACATGAATAATAATATGTACAATGTACATGGCATCTGACATGTATATGAAGTTATGTCAATAATTCAATCAAAACCTATTAAGAAGAGAAGGTAGCCTAGTTCATCTTCTATACAATAACCTTTCTACGTTGTGGATTGAAAGAACATCTATTCTCGGTAACTTGATTCATAAGTACCGCGGACGCGTAACCTGGAGGTCGGTGGTTCGATTCCTAAGTTCAATTTGCAACATTGTAGTTTGAGGGTCAACTTATGAAACAGGATTAGATTAAGAGCAGAAATTAATAGACAATTCTATGTCACAAGTCATAGCTAAGCGTCGTCTTTTCCCTATCTTACACAGTACGCAATCCGTGATTTAGCGCCACAGAGGTATTACAAAAACGTCTAATAATTCCATGCACCCTTAATTTTAGTGGACCCTAAGTTATAATATTTGTGTTAATCACTTTCGCGATATCACAACTACTCAAACTCGCTTAGCTAAATCTAAACTGAAACCGGGACTTGAACCACCGACCTCCAGATTACAAGTCCGTCGCCTTATCGATCAAGCTACTGAGTTCGATTGTGTAGTGGACACTATACAAAATACATACAAAAAAGAGTTCTAAATAATGTCACAATTACAATGGCGGCCAACATTTCATGACAGGCATTGTCATGGAATTTTCGCATGGAAGAGGCATGTCCGTAATCTCCATCAGCTCAATACTGCGGCATGGAACAATGGTTCAGACCAGAGGAGTTAAAGCATACTGCTTACGAAGTTGGCCTTTGCAACAAAAGAGAAGCTACAACCCAGCTCATTTCCCAACTAGACATTTCCTATTGTTTTCTTTTCGGAAGTTCAAAGTTTTTGTAAATATGCTTCAAATTTGCAAGAACTGGAAACTCTAGAAATCTTTTATTTTGTAAAGATATTTGCGAGGAAAAAAATATACCAGGTAAGGAAGACACGAGGTAAGACGGGAAGATACAGGAATGTTTTTGAAGCTGCCTCTCTGCTGTTTTGGTATTTAAATATCCCGGGGAAATCATTGGTAAAGGTACTTATATATACAGGGTGTAGCACACTCCTAACTTCCAGGTGGGTAGAAGCTGCCTCTCTGCTGCTTAGGTATTTATAATAATAATTATTTTTATTAGATATTAGATAAAAATGCTTTATTAGATAAAAAGACATGTATATGTACATTGTACATGTACAATACAAATAATTCATATAATATAAAATAATGAAAAAATGGAAACAATGTAAACAATAAAATGGAAAAAATAGATAACATAATTATGTCCTAACTAAAGGGCGGGGGTTTTTGCCTGTGGCAATCTCGTCCACCCAACTGGGTGGATTACCAGATAAGTGCCTTAGCTAGTTCGACCATCAATGAATGTGATAATAGTAAGTCGTTTCCTGACTTTTGACCCACCCGTGTGGTGTCATACAACGCTTTATTCTCCTTGAACTTTAGCGATATTATCAATAACTTTAGCGATATTATCGATACAATCAATATCAGATGTACATCCACTGGCAATTTGAATTAAAGAAAGAGAGACAGCGACAGAGAGAAGAGAAGAGAAGAGAAGAGAAGAGAAAGTGAGAGAGAAGAGAAGAGAGTTTTCTTAAACTCCAAGCTAATGGAAAGTAAGAGTCTGAAAATAAGCTTTGCCCGTTATACTAAGCTTGAAAAAAAAAAAGATTTCTTAATAGATTTTTATTACATTGAAGACAGCTGTAAAGGCGAGTAGATAGAGAAAGAGTGAGGTAGAGAAATCGAGGAAGAGAATTAGAGAGAGAGGGAGGGAGAGAGAGAGAAAGAGAAAGGGAGGAGAGTGGGAGAGAGATAGAAGGGGGGAAAGAAAGGGAGAGATAGAGAGAGAGAGATAGAGGGATAGAGAGGGAGAGAGAGAGATAGAAGGAGAGAGAGAAAGGGAGAGAGAGAAAGGGAGAGAGAGAAAAGGAGAGATAGAGAGAAAATGAGACGTTATATCAGAGAGAAGAACATGAATATTTAAATAATTTGCTGAGAGCAGCTCCTAGTGATTGCACAGCTTGCTTAGGTTTTGTACAACTAGACGAATAATTAAGACGTTCTCATTACATTACACGTAATGACGTCACAGCTACTGGAGATAGCACGTTGACTGGTGTAGTCAACTCACCATTCAGAGAGGTTTACCCACCATTTTCTGTGCTAACAACTCAGCTACTGAAGTTAAAATCACCCAGCCTGACTGAGGCCGGGTATATCGAGGAAAATGTTGTTTGTTGTGATGCCCATGGATGGATTCGCAACCAGAACAGTCACCAATCGTTGTACTCACCACGCTGAATGTTGCTTTAGTGATAGCATGAGAACTGTAGCCCGTTCTAGAAACACTTTCCACTCTCCAAATCTCCGAATCTCACTTTCAACTGGTCACACAACGCACTCTTGATTGGTTAATTTGAACGCAATAACCAATCAGAGTGCGTTGTGTGATGGTTGAAACGGAGATTTGGAGAGTGGAGAGTGTTTCTGGAACGGGCTACAGTTCTCATGCTATCACTGAAGCAACGTTTAGCGTGGTGAGTACAACGATTGGTGACTGTTCTGGTTGCGAATCCATCCATGGGCATCACAACAAACCACGTTTTGCTCGATATTCCCGGCCTCAGTCAGGCTGGGTGAGTTTAACTTCAGTAGCTGAGTTGTTAGCACAGATAATGGTTGGTAAAACCTCTGTTGTCCGTTGTGGTATGACCTTGTCGTTGAAAGCGACTTTAAAAACACTATTTGGATTTTTAACGTCACTTTATAGTATATTATTATGTTAAGCTTTATTAGGTGAGACAAAATACGTACAGTGAAATACAATGGAATTATAAAGAAAAAATAAATAGATTGAACAAAGAAACGAGAACAAAAAAGAAAATAAAGCTAATGTTCTACCTAAAGGGCGGGGTTATTGCCTGTGGCAATCTCTTCCACTCAATCCGTATTATACTTCCTGTATGTATTCATATCGATGGATTATTGTGATAAAATCTGACGCACTTATAAACTTAATCTGTGATTAAATAGAAGACGATTATATTGATAGAATAAAAATCGAGTATAACTTATTTGTTGAAAAAAAAAAAAAAAAAAAAAAAAATGGGTAGGTACTCGTACAATTTCAAAGTCATTTTCTCATCATATCAGAACTTCTAACTTTCATTGAGATGAGTTCTCCCAAAACCATCGAAAGGGAAGTGAAACCTTTTTTAGAGAGGTTTTTCCCCCTCTATAGATTTTGTTTTCTCTGTTTCCCAGAAATAAGCGATATAATATACAGATATAATATATTACTACGTATTATGTGGGATTTTTGAATGGGAGAAGAGCCGAGATTAATCCTCGGATGAACTTCCTTAGTTTTGAAAAGTTTTAGAATTTATATTTATTATTTTTCTATTTATTACAACCATTATTTATTATTTTCAATGCAAGTAGGTACACCTCATAATTAAAGTACCGAGAAATAACATGCAAGGGAAGTTTTAATGAAAATATTTTTCATATTTTTATTTTTCATATTTTCTATAGTGAAAAATTTCAACGCACCTACCATAATAATTATAAAGCATAAGTAATAATATTGCTGTATATGATACGGTAAAAATATCCACAGATTCTATAGCAGGATTTACGGAATAGGCACAGTAGGGCGCTAGGCATTGGCATTACTTTTAGTGTGAAACGGACCAATTTTCCACAGAGTAAAAATAGAGAAAAAAGTGAGAGATGTAGTAAAACAGATAGAGAGGGAGAGAAAGAGAGAGGAAAGAGAGAAAAGAAGAGGTTCAAGTATATGGGAAAAGAAGAGCAGAAGATTGAATAAAACTAGAGAGAGAACAGATAGATAGAAGAAAAGAGAGGAAAGAGAGAAAGAAAGACACAGAGAGAGGGAGAGAGAGAAGAAAAAGAGAAAGAGAGAGAGAGAGAGAGAGAAGAGAGAGAGAAGAGAGAGAGAAACTTTATCATGTGAGTGTTAAGGTTTACATCAAATCAACGTTGTAAAGAATGTCAAATTTATTATGCTTGAGTTCTTAATTATCATCCAATCCCATCGCTGTCTATTTCAATATCTCTTTTATTCTCTTTACCTCCTTTCTATTGTCCTATTTCTTTTTCCATCTCTTTCACTCTCCTTCTCTTCTCTCATACCATTCCCTTTCACTTAGCTGTCCTATTTTCTTCTTAACGATACTATGTCTACTCGGCTTCGCCTCTTCACGAGCTCATGCCGTTGCAACAATAAATCTTTTTCGCCAATGCAGGTGTTGTAGTGGGATTGTCGAAAAATCCCGTCTTATTGCACATCTAGACTATAAGACAAAGCTACTACCAAATTTCAGCTTCCTAGGACTTACGGTTTGGGCTGTAGAGCGATGATCAGTCATGGTCAGTCAGTCAGTGACTTTGACATTTATATATTAAGATTATGTAGGTACTACAATTACTACATACACAGAATATGTTATTCATCTGTATGTATTGCCATCTCTTTCTCGCTTTCTCTTTCTCTTTCTCTTTTTCTTTCTCTGTCTCTTTCTCGTTCTCTTTCTCTTTTTTTTCTCTTTCTCTTCTTTTCTCTTCTCTTCTCTACCTCTCTATTGTTTTTCCTTCTTCAATATTTTGTGTAATTCTCTCTCTCTACCTTTTTGTCGTTTCCTTTTATCTCTCTCTCTATTATTGATCTTTTTTGCTTGCTAAACTTAATCATATTGTACGCTCTTTTTATCAAAATTTATTTCATATGCAAAGATCTTTTTCTCCATAATTTCATTTACATCGCTTTGTTGTACTGTCGTATGTATTTGTCCCTCTCTCCTTATATCTATCTTTCTTTCTCTTTCATACCTTCAAAGAAAAGAAAAAATAGTTTAAAAAAATGAGTGTTTTACAGCCTTTTTTTATATCGTAGCCATGAAACAGGAGCTAATGTAGACGCTTGTGGTCTGTGTCTGTGTTGTAGCCTGCCCATCCCGTAGTGTGCCTCCCTCTTTTTGGCGAGAAGTGACACAATACTCGTACTTCCCATTTAGGTGCTGGGTCAACTGGAGCGCACCGGAAAGTATCCCGTAAAAAAACAACTGTAACCTAATTTTGAATACAAATTTTTGTTTGGCGCGGGAGTTCGAACCTGGGACCTTCCACATACCAAGCGGAAGGTAATAACCTATTAGTTTTGCGTAATAAATAACATAATATGATATGTACTTTAGTATAAAAACTTGTTTTGGGTAATAAACCACCCAATATGATAAGAAAGTTAGTATGAAAACTATTTTTGCGTAATAAACAACCCCATATAATAAGTATGTTAGTATGAGATAAGCTTTGCGTAATAAACCACCAGATATGGTAAGTACGTTTGTAAGAAATAATATTTGCGTAATAGAGCACCCGCTATGAGCTATGATAAGTGCGTTAGTATGAAATAAGTTTTGCGTAATAAACCACCCGATATGATAAGTACGTTAGTATGAAATAAGTTTTGCGTAATAAACCACCAGATATGATAAGTACGTTAGTATGAAATAAGTTTTGCATAATAAAACACCAGATATGATACCTAAGTACGTTAGTATGAAATAAGATTCGCGTAATAAACACCCGCTATGAGCTATTATAAGTGCGTTAGTATGAAATACGTTTTGCGTAATAAACCACCCGCTATGAGCTATGATAAGTACGTTAGTATGAAATAAGTTTTGCGTAATAAACCACCCGACATGATAAGTAAGTAAGTACATTCATACTACTGCTTCCACTCGAACTGAATGACATTTACTTTTATTGTGGAAAAGAACTGGGTTAACTGAAGATTCTCATTTCCAGTAGTTGAATGCGGAACATAATTTTGCGAGGAATCTTCTGCGAATTTTCCCCATCTCTCTTGAGTGGAATATTTTTTCTATAGTTTTTTGTTGTTGTTGGTAAACGTGTCTTTATCATCCAGACTATTCGAGACGGTTATTTTACTCTCCATTTTCAGGAAATTTAGAACCGAACCTCACCCATCCTGTGTTGGGCTGGTGTGTAGAACATTATGCCACGTGGACATTTGTGAAAGTTTTTCTCGGGCTTTCGGCGCAGAAGATGTTTTTCTGCCAGGGTCTGTTTTTCCTTTGGTGTCTTTTGTTCAAATCCAGGTCATTGAGACCTGGTGGGGTTGAAAGCCTTTTCACGGGAAACACTGCAAACCTCCTGCAACTTTTTTACAAGGTCAACTCGAACACGACTTTACTTTTTTGAAGTGTTTTTTTTTTTTTTTGAGCTAATAAAATGTTTTCTTTTTGGAATTCAAGAAGAAGAGCCCCACATTCAGCCACTTCCAAAAAATTAGGGGCCAAATTTTGAAACGCGATTTTATATATTCTAGGATTTGTTAATCCAAGCCACTTCACAGCTGATGTAAATGCGATGCGATTGGTTGAAATTCCCATTAGAGGGCGTGTTAAGGGATAGTGTAGGATTAGATTATTAATTTGATAGATAATAAAACAATATATCGTCGCTTAAGAAGAGGTACCTCGTAAGTCCGAATTTTTCGATAATACGTTTTTTATATCGTTGGAATCGGAAAAAAATATCGATTTTTTTAAAATCGGTTTTATATGACCATTCAAATACAAAAAATGCCACAATAATCGATTAAAGTTTACCTCGTAAATCAATATTTTTGTTTTGAAGAAAATTTTTGGTGAGACCTCGTATCTCCAATCAGTAATATATGTGTATTGTGTAAAATAAATCAGAGATACGAGGTACCTCTACAAAAAATGCACACATGCTTTTCTGAAAATTTTACAAGAATCACATGAGAGGTACCTCGTATGTCCGATATCTCGTAAAAATACAAGTTTAATAAAAAAAATAGTAATTTCAATCGATAAAACAGGTATATGTTTATGGTTAAACTGATTTTTTTATTTTTTTTAAACCTGCCCACAACTTTATAATCAGTTTTTACTGTCTCCTGAAAAGTTCAAAAATCGGACTTACGAGGTACCTCTTCTTAAGCGACGATATTAGATAAGTAAAAAAAAAGTTACATAATCTAGCCGCCGACCTCCGTGGCTAGGTGGTTAAGAGCATTGGTTGCTGACCCGAAGGTTGCGCGTTCGAATCCTGGCCCCAGCGGAAAATTCTGACCGCGAAAATTCCGGAATGACGAGGATGTAAACGTAAAGTGCCGGAGCACAATTGAAGGTAATTTAAAAAAAATCTAGTCCTGTTTCATAATACGGGCCTGAAAGTCCAATTCGTTTCACTCTCAACAAAGCAACTTATGGTTAGGAGTCTAATATGGAGCTTGGAGCTACTTGTTTGTAGTTTCTGTATAGCTTTGTGCTTCGTGTTTTCCTTTTGAAGTTACAAGTGTCAGAATGTACATTGAAGTAAGTAGATGAGAGAGAGATAGATAGAGAAATAGATAGATAGAGAGAGAGAGAGAGAGAGAGAGAGAGAGAGAGAGAGAGAGAGACAAAGAGACAAAGAGAAAGAAAAAGAGAGAAAAATAAAGAGGAGGAAAAGGAGCAAGATAAAGAGAGTAACTTAGTCAGAGAGACGAAAGGAAGGAGATAACAATGAGAGAAAAAGAGAATAAAGCAAGATGAAGAATAAAAGAGAAAGAGAGCGAGAGACAATAGCAACAATAAAGAGGAAGTAAAAAAATGAGTGTGAAATAAAGAATTGTCAATAAAAAGAGGAAGAGATTGAGAAAGAGAGTGACAGAGAGAGGAAGTAAAATGAGAGAGTTTTCAGTTTATCAACAAGAGAAGAAAAATTGTTGCACAAAAAACAACAAGAAGTTAGGAAGACAGCGTTTCTTCCTTGTGTTTTTATGCTGTTAAAAAAAAGCCGCTTAAAAAAACTTTCATCATCCTCACCCACAAGAAATTAGCATTTTTTGAATTTTCCAAAAACTTAAAAGTAAAATCCTCCAAGTTCCTGATTTCATAAAATATTCCCGAGGCATCGCATTCCAGTACGCAATTTTTATTCAAATTGGAGGTACTCTTCTTTGGGGGTTGAAGGAGGGGGAGAGTCAGCGGTTCTCAAACTTTGTGATCCTCACAAATGCTTTTGTTGGGGACAGTCCACAAGGTTCGAAGAGATAGAAGAATTCAATTACGGGGTGCCGGCCAGCTCTTCTTGGTGATGGGGCGGAGTAGGAAGATGTGAAAATTACCAACTAACTTGTTTGAAGACAAAGGGCTTCTTTGTCTCAAGTCAGGGCTGCATTAATGGGGAGGCAATGCTACTGTATGCAGTGTACGCTGTACGCAACAGCTTTCAACTATCCGACTTCTGGGCTTGAACCGCCGACCTTCAGGTTACGAGTCCGCTTCTCAAAAGCTGGCCACACCCGTACATGCATGCATGAATAGGCGTGGCTGTCATGCATGCATGAATAGGCGTGACTGTCACGCATGCATGAATAGGCGTGACTGTCACGCATGAATGAATAGGCGTGACTGTCATACATGCCTGACCAGGTGTGACTGTCATGCATGAATGAATACGTGTGACTGTCATACATGCCTGACCAGGTGTGACTGTCATGCATGAATGAATAGGTGTGACTGTCATACATGCCTGACCAGGTGTGACTGTCATGCATGAATGAATAGGTGTGACTATCATGCATGAATGAATAGGCGTGACTGTCATGCATGAATGAACAGGCGTGACTGTCATGCATGCATGAATAGGCGTGACTGTCATGCATGCATGCATTATTATTAAACAAGTTGGATCAAGTTTTATTTACAAAAAAATGACATAGAATATATACATACATGGATATTAAAATTAAGAAAACAAAACTTGATCAAGGGCGGTGCTAATGTCAACGCCATTCTCTTGTGCTAATGCTCATTTGGCATGCTAATGCCAAACGGCATGCATCAGAGTGTGTGGTAGAAAAAGATCACGGGCACAAGCTCTTTCATACAGTCTATTGCCTATTCAAGTATTTATGGACGTGTGTGACCACCTTCACAGTTGGTCTATTCACTTACCTACTTTCCGTGTGAATGAATGAGTCAAGATAATGGAAGAATTGACGGGGGCTTTAACACCTATGAATGACCAGAAGCAATGTTCTGGGACTTCTAGTCTCCCTCCGTGTCTTGTATGGTCAAGTCTAGACTCTAGTAGATATTCACTTTACACTAATTTTCAAGTCGGTTCACTCAGAGAATATCATTTTTTTAAAGATGATTGCTTCACCGCCTTGTTTGTTTCGTTTGATTGCCGTGATATCACGCTTGTAATAAACACCAAAATAAATATGGTAACTTAAAAAAAAAAAAAAAAAACCATTCTGTTACCTGTTACAGATCACAAGCAGTTTTATTTCTTCTTTTTCTTCTTTTTTCTGATTCACCTATTAATGTGGCACAGCAACTGAAGAGGGAAGACTCCAAGAAACTGGTCCTCCCTTCCTCCCCTAGGTGGTAATAAAAATGAAATTTGTACCTAATTTATAACCAGAATATATTCTTTCTTCTTTTCCTCAATTTACATTCTCTTCAACTTTTCCTATCTTCCCTCTGATAAATCATGGTTTCCTTCTTTTTTCAGCTTTCACGCTCAAAATCTCTCTCGCATCATACATAGTTACATTCATAGTTACATAGTTATAGTTACTTACAAGTTTATGTATTTGAATAGGTACCATTAGGTAGACGATTTACTGTGGAGTATAATATCGTCAGCTGGAAGGTAAAACTGACCATCTGCATTTGGACCATCTCCATTTGGTCATTGGAATCTCCACCAGTCTTTCAGGTAAAAATTGTTTTTCGCTACCGAACTTTTGATTTTTAGCCAATAGTTAGGTTAATTTCCGACCAGAGTAACGAAAAATCGGAAAAATGACCAACTCTCATTGGTCAGTTTTACCTTCTAGCCGACGATATGTACAGTAAATTTGCGCATTATATTATTATTATCATGTCTTAGGGGTTTATCAAAATAATAAAAATAATATTTGCAGGTACATATACGAGTATGTACTTAACATTGTTCTGCCATTATCCTACTCTCTCTCAGTACAAATTATTTAATTGTAAAATAAAATTAATTGAACAATTTTTGAAAATATTATAAGAGAAATATGATAATGTTCCGCAAAATGCATCGGTACGAAATTTATATTCTACATCAAAATAATATGTATGTATAATGCAAAATAAGTATTGAATTTATTTACTCCATTGGTGATATCAATGATAGGTATTTTGTAAAACATTACAGCGCGGAAATGTGGAAACATTTTATCTTTCTGTAGAGACAAATTGTAGAATAATTCCATGCAGCGATGGTAATTTATCAATTTCTGAATAAATAATTATGATTACCGAGCTGAAAATAATTCTGCCATTTAATATACATAAAATACATAATGCATAGACATGTTATTATGTGGTCAAACTCACAAATGGGAGGCACAAACATGTCGTCGAGTGGTGAAGGCGCTCGAGGTAGCGGTAGCAGTGGTTCGAATCCCACCCTATGCACGATTTTTTTTCTTCATTTTTTTAGGTACATGGCTACATAATAATAGCACTCTAAGAGTTAGGTGGTAGAGAATGTTTTAAGCATTAACCCCTCCTACTGGTTATCTAGCACTATAGTTTGAATTTATCTATATCTATAAAAGAAAGCTGTCTGTATGTATGTATGTGTGTATGTATGTATGTATGTGTGTATGTATGTTCTTTATACAAATCCACACCGTTTGACCGAGAAACCTGAAATTTTGCACATAGGTCCGCTTGGATCAGGAAATTCTTCTAGGCTAGATTATATCTCCCTGAGGTTAAGCTACAATGAGTAAGGATAAAAATGGATGGGTGACGCAAAAAAAATGCACGTTTTTTGACATAAATGACATTTTTTCTCGAAATTTGTCGCGACGACCTATCAACTCAAAGCGAGAAAGTTTTAGCCAAGGGTTCGAGCTTTCAATTGACATATCGATCGCGAATTTCTGATGAGCCGTTCTTGAGCTACGCGGGTAAGGTAAAAAAATGGATGGGTAACATGTAAAATATTCACGTTTTTTGACCTAAATGACATTTTTTCTCGAAATTTGAAGTGACGACCTATCAACTCAGAGCGAGAAAGTTTTAGGCAAGGGTTTAGGCTTTCATTTGACATATTGATCGCGAAATTCTGATGAGCCATTCTTGAGCTACGCCGGGGAAGGCCAGAAAATAGATGGGCGACAAAAAATATTCAGGTTTTTTTTCAAACCTAAATGACATTTTGTGTGTGTGTGTGGTGTGGTGTGTGTGTGTGTGTGGGGTGTGGGTGTGGTGTGTGTGTGTGTGTGTGGTGGTGTGTGTTGTGTGTGTGTGTGTGTGGTGGGGTGTGTGTGTGTTGTGGTGTGTGGTGTGTGGGGTGGTGTGTGTGTGTGTGTGTGTGTGTGTGTTGTGTGTGTGTGTGTGTGTGGTGTGTGGTGGTGTGGGGTGTGTGTGTGTGTGTGGGGTGTGGTGTGTGTGTGGTGTGTGGTGTTGTGTGGTGTGTGGTGTGGTGTGTGTGGTGTGTGTGTGTTGTGTGTGTGTGTGTGTGTGTGGTGTGTGTGTGTGTGTGTGTGTGTGTTGTGTGTGTGTGTGGTGTGTGTGTGTGTGGTGTGTGTGTTGTGTGTGGTTGTTGGTGTGTGGTGTGTTGTGTGATGTGTGGTGGTGTGGGTGGGTGGTGTCATGTGCGCCATATAGCTAGAGAGACCCACCTGGAATTTCACACAATAGGAAGGACATACACATACACACGAACAAGTACAAGGACAAAATCAGGTCCGTGTAATTGTTTCAATGAATAACTTTAATATTTTAATAATTTTATGCTATTTTTCTTTAAAAAACATTGGACTGGTATGTTTCTGAGGAAATTGGAGATTTTTTTTTTTTTTTTAGATGTTACTCACATTGTGGAAATCACTGTTTTTCGGTGGTGTCTCGTGGTCTCTCTAGCTAAGGGTGTTTTTCGTGTGCAGCTACAGAGACTTCGTGGTAGTGTCGTAGAGTAGAGGATAATACGAAATTTTTTATTTTTGTATGATTGTTTATTTTACTTCCGAGAAGGAAGTATTGTTTTTATCTACTTTTCTTTAAATTTATTTTTGAAGGGGCTTTTTTCAAATATGTCGTCCAAGAACTTCACGCTAATCTTCTAGCTCACTCGTCGGTCTATTTACATGTATTAATTTAGGGGTCGCTCGGTTGATAATATTTCCGACTAGGTATTGGTTTTCTTCTATCTTGCTCCGTTCGGCGGATATTCCGCCTGGAAGCGTCGCCAGGTCGTTGCGGCATTACAGTAAGAATTAAGAAAAAAATTCTAGGAATCAAAAGAATTTGTCTCTGCGAGCTGACACTTTTCCACCCTAAAACGACACCCCCGGGTGGGCGGAGACACCCAGGGGCTGCAATCAAAGTTGGTCGAAAAATATGTTCATATATTATTATCGACATTTGATTTTTGTTCTACGAAAAATTTAAAGGGATTTTCCGACTATTGGTTTTTTTCTATCTTGCTCCGTTCGGCGGACATTCCGCCCGGAAGCGTCGCCAGGTCGTTGCGGCCTTACACTAAGAATTAAGAAAAAAATTCTTGGAATCAAAAGAATTTGTCTCTGCGAGCTGACACTTTTCCACCCTAAAACGACACCCCCGAGTGGGCGGAGACGCCCAGGGGCGGCAATCACAGTTGGTCGAAAAATATGTTCATATACGAGGTCTGTCCCGAAAGTTCGTATAAAAGTGTTCTGGCAACGCTGGAAGGCAAAGTGGGGAGGCAATTTGGGCTATTTCCCCTTCTACAACATCCAAACAATTCTCAGTGTGCGTTCGATCGCCTTACGATAAAAACTGGATCGTCCCGGTACCTGTGAAGTGACCCCTCTCTCTATCACTCGTCGGCAAGGAACTCTCAGTCATTCAAGAACAGCGCGTCATCATCAAATTTCTCGTAAAACTCGGCAAGAATGGGCACGAAATTTTTAATGATCTCAACCAAGTTTATGGAGATGATGTTTTCAAGGAACCAACAGTCCACAAGTGGGTAAAAAGATTTCGTGAGGGCCGAGAAAGTCTCGAAGATGACCCTCGGTCAGGACGTCCTTCCACTTCCAGCACTTCTAACAATGTGGAAAGAATTCGATCCTGTGTCCTGCAGGACCGTCGTTTAACCGTCAGACAGGTGTCTGAAGAGCTTTCTTTGAGCAAAACAACTATTTGGCGCGAGAGGGGCGGTGGATCCTCCACCACGACAATGCCCCCGCTCACACCTCTCTCGTTGTGCGTGAGTTTCTGGCTGCCAATTCGATCATAGCGACTGAACACCCCCCTTATTCACCGGATTTGGCACCCTGTGACTTCTTTTTATTCCCAAAAACAAAATTGGTGCTTCGGGGGCGGCATTTGGGGGACGTTGAGGCCATTAAAGCAGCAACGACGAGTCAGCTGAAGAGACTTCAAACTGAGGACTTTCAAGGAGCCTTCAAACAGTGGAAACGGCGTTGGCAGAAGTGCATTGTGTCCCAGGGAGAGTACTTTGAAGGAGACAAAATTGAATTACCCGATTAATTGTAATATAAAATTTTTATTTCATTTTTATACGAACTTTCGGGACAGACCTCGTATAAATATCGACATTTGATTTTTGTTCTTCAAAAAAATTAAAGGGATTTTCCGACTATTGGTTTTTTTCTATCTTGCTCCGTTCGGCGGATATTCCGCCCGGAAGCGTCGCCAGGTAGTTGCGGCCTTACGCTCGGAATTAAGAAAAAAATTCTTGGAATCAAAAGAATTTGTCTCTGCGAGCTGACACTTTTCCACCCTAAAACGACACCCCCGGGTGGGCGGAGACGCCCAGGGGCGGCAATCACAGTTGGTCGAAAAATATGTTCATATATAAATATCGACATTTGATTTTTGTTCTTCAAAAAAATTAAAGGGATTTTCCGACTATTGGTTTTTTTCTATCTTGCTCCGTTCGGCGGATATTCCGCCCGGAAGCGTCGCCAGGTAGTTGCGGCCTTACGCTCGGAATTAAGAAAAAAATTCTTGGAATCAAAAGAATTTGTCTCTGCGAGCTGACACTTTTCCACCCTAAAACGCCACCCCCGGGTGGTCGGAGACGCCCAGGGGCGGCAATGACAGTTGGTCGAAAAATATGTTCATATATAAATATCGACATTTGATTTTTGTTCTTCAAAAAATTTAAAGGGATTTTCCGACTATTGGTTTTTTTTCTATCTTGCTCCGTTCGGCGGATATTCCGCCCGGAAGCGTCGCCAGGTCGTTGCGTCCTTACACTAAAAGCGGTTTTTTTTATGTGAACGAAGCGAACCGAAGCTGACCTGGTCACTGAAATTCACTTTTTTTTATTTGACCGGACCGAAAAATCCTGACCAAAGTGGACCGGCTCGTTCGTTCGGTCATGGGTTTTGGTTCCGTAAGAAGAAGATGAAGTGGATAAAAAATCATAATATTATTATTTTATTTTCACCCATTTTTTTTTTTTTTTTTCAAAACTCCCTGTTATGTGAAGAGTTTTATTGAGACACCTACCTACGCATTAAGTTTAGACATTTTCTTTTCTCTTGACTTTTTATTCTCTACTGATTCCTGTATCTTTATTTAGTGCTAGTTATAATTTTATTTTATTCATATTACTTTTGTCATATTACATGGTCACTTGATGGATATAAGTTTATATAGAGTAAAAAACATAGGTAATCAGTTTTTTTATGAGATTGTCGAAAAATATGTTCATATATTAATATCGACATTTGATTTTTATTCTACGAAAAATTTAAAGGTATTTTCCGACTATTGTTTTTTTTCTATCTTGCTCCGTTTGGCGGATAATTTCCACCCTTAAACGGCACCCCCGGGTGGGCGGAGACGCCCAGGGCGGCAATCACAGTTGGTAAAAAAAAAATGTTCATAAATCGAAAAAAAAATTGTGAAATTTATTAAAGTGTGCCAACATTAGTGATGTTATATTTCTACACTATAAAAAAATTACATTATTAATCTAGTTAAGATGGCATAAGGGTTGGGTTGAAGAGATTGCCATAGGCAATAACCCCACCCTTTAGTTAGGACATATGTTTTCAAATATTTTCTATTCTTTTTCTTTTTCATTTTTATTGTATATATTGTTTTTTTTCCTTCATTTTTTCACTGTTAAAATTATTATTTGTATGTACAATTGTACATAATGTCCTTTTGTATCTAATAGAGAGTTGTATAATAATAATAATGGCACTTTCATTTTCAATTGAGCAAGATATTAAATCATCTGGGTCTCTTAACGTTTGGTACTTAATACTATCTCTTAGGATGTGTTTTACTGTTAATCTACATGAACAAACTTTGCAGAAAGGGGGAGGGTTCTTTTTTATTAGATAACAATGGGTGCGGTAGTGTGTCTAATGCGGAGACGTGTGAGAGAGACCTGCTCGATCCTTTTCATGTAGAAAGGGGGGTGCCAAGGATTGTTCTCAGGCTTTATTTCTCGCAATTTGTTTTCAGTTAAATTTTTGGACGACACCTGATTCCGTCCCGCGAGTTTTTTCTCTCAGGTAGTCGATACTCGATTCCGTCCCGAACCTCTCAGATCAATCACTGAATTCCGTCCTGTCACTTATCTTATGCACCTATGTACTATGTACATAAGTAACCTGATATTATGTATTAGGCTATGTACAAGTTCTCAAGGCATGGCCTTCATTGTATTTTACCTAACACTACTATAAACCCAAGGCATGGCCGTCATTGTATTTTACCTAACCCTACTATAAACCCAAGGCATGGCCGTCATTGTATTTTACCTAACCCTACTATAAACCCAAGGCATGGCCGTCATTGTATTTTACCTAACCCTACTATAAACTCAAGGCATGGCCTTCATTGTATTTTACCTAACCCTACTATAAACTCAAGGCATGGCCTTCATTGTATTTTACCTAACCATACTATGAACCCTAGGCATGGCCTTTATTTTTTTATTTTACGTGATTGAAAATAAACTGATGAAAAATGTTGAATTTATATATTTATTTATGTATATAGGACGGAACATATGGGACGGAATCGGGTATTGAACCCTTACGATGACCGGACGGAATCAGGTGTTAAAATATTGACGGGACGGAATCGACGGGACGGAATAAGGTGAAAAAAAGGTAAATGGGACGGAAAACGGTGCCTCCCAAATTTTTCCATTCATCATGCCATTGTGCCATTCACAACATTCTTGTAATCATGGATCGGTATTCTATTAATCAGCGGGATGTTATAGGTACTATTCAATCCCTTCTTTTTCGAGTTGGTCTGTGTGAGGGGATCCATAAGAATTCTAGATGGAATTTATGTTGTATGTATGATTTCGTTTGTGGTGAAGCACAAGGCCTCTTCACAATTTTTGTGGGTAGCACAGCATTACTAAGAGCCTCCTGTACTTTTCGAATTCTATTACTTACATTAATTTCTTTTTACTCTGGTAATGCCGCTACTGGTCGTTACTCACACAAGTAACTACTCATTTTTCCTCACGATGTATAAGTAGACCCCGAAAATCCAAGTACAGAGCAGAAAAATTCCTGTCCCGCTGGGAATCGAATACAGGTCACCATGCATGCAATGCCTAGCGCGCTAACTCACTCTGCCACGGTGACTGCTTGTAATTTATGTTTACGTATTATTGTGGAGGATAGATATTATTATATTATAATTTCTTGTGCTTTGGAGTTAGAGGAGGGAAAATTTTGTAACGACTGAATGGCACTCAATGAGTCAGAACAGATTAGAAATTTTTCGATTGTTATTTGTGAACATGAAGATACGTCATATTATAATAAAGTGTATTGCATACAGTTTAGCTGTAAGGTCGGCATTGCTAATACAACATAAGGGATTTAGTTTCATACTAAAGTTGTAGTTTTCATTACAAAAAAAGCGGCTGACACATGATTTGCATTTTTTTATTAATCGGTAAACAATAAATAATAGTCAGATATTTTATCTATGACGGAGTAGTAAGCGTGTAATTTTTCTTGAGGGAAAGCAATATTTTTGTCTAGTTTTCGTAGGTCATAGTGAACAATAGGGATACACATTGTCCAGGGTGATGATATAGGGGAAAATCGACATTAAATTTGATTTTTTTACTCTACAAAAAAATTCAAAGGGATTTTCCGACTATTAGCTTTTTCTATCTTGCTCCGTTCGGCGGTTCTTCCGCCTGAAAGCGTCGCGAGCTAGTTGCGGCCCTATCCCCGGGTCGGAGGAGCCGCCGAGGGGCGGAAATCACAGTTGGTCGAATAATTTGTTCATTCGTCATCTCCTTTCAAATATGTCTTCTTGAAGTCTTCTTGTCGTTTCACGCAAATCTTCTTGCTCACTCGTCGGTCTATATAAATATGTACATGTATTAATAATTAATTATTAAGAAGTTGTGTGGTTGTATGCCAGTCACAAGCGTTACGCCAGCCTCCGTGGCGTAACGGTTGTGACTACTGCCCGAGTCCAGAGATCCTGAGTTCGATCCCCGGTTGGAGCAGATTTTTCACACAGAAAATTCTGTTCCCTCCGTTCATGTGAGGGTAGCATTTCCGGCTGGGTGAGGTTAATGTGGGTAGCTGGTACGATTCCCAGCGAATGTAGGGATGGCCGAAAATTATATTTAAAATTTGAAATTGACTCAATACTACAATTTTTTTAAAGGTATCCTATTCGTTTTTTTTGCTCCGTCCGGCGGCCATTCCGCCCGATAGCGTCACAAGGTAGTTGCGGCCTTAAGGTAGGATCACACGATATGGCAGAGCGACATATAATATGCCAATCTCCCTTGCCATAGCGTGTGATCGGTCTTTGTTTACATGACCATAAACTAAATTTGTCTATGGCGACAAGTTTTTTCTATGGTGCCATAGATGTATGGCAGGATCTATGGCATTCGTGTGAGTGCTTCATCACACACATGGTCTACAATATGATATGGTGACGACTGGCAGGCTTGTCTATGGCAAGGGGGAAGACATACAATGCCATAGAGTTTTTTTGCCATATTATATGGCATTGTATAAGTGTCATATATTATATGTGCCATTCGTTTTTCTTTCTCGCCATAGAAAATATGGCATCTGTGCCATATAGTGTGATCCTACCTTTACGGTAGGAGATAAAAAAAAAATCCTGGAATCCAAAAGGAGTTGTCTTGGGCGGAGACCGCAAGGGGCGGCAATCACGGTTGGCCAAAAATTATTTTCGAACTTTAAAATTGACATTTGATTCGTATTTATGGTTTACAATCCTGGGACTGTTTCAATCCCGAAAAATCGGAATTGAAAATTAGCGATCTCGGGATAACAGGATTTGATAGCGCTTTAAAATACCTATGATAAAGGAAAACTGTTAGATCTTGTAGTTTGTTCATCCACGATTTATGTATTTCCCTTATTTCTGTTCCATTTCTGAAAATTTGAACGTGTATTTTCTCTCATCCTACACATACTACAAAAAAAACAACATTTTTTTGTGTTTTTCAATAAATAAAAATGGTTTATGAATTACTTCTTTCAACATTCTATTAACAATGTACAAATTTAGTATAAAAATAATAACAATAAATGGGTAGATCAAGTTCTATTTATATACGCCAGCTTCCGTGGCGTAACGGTTGTGACTACTGCCCGTAGTACAGAGATTCTGAGTTCAATTCCCGGTCGGAGCAGACTTTTCACAAAGAAAATTCTGTTCCCCCAAACACATGAGCCTGGCAATGCCGGCCCTACCCAGGCTGGCTAAGTTTAATGTGGGTAGCTGGTACGATTCCCAGCGAAAAATCAAATAGAATCGTTGGTGTTAGGAAGGTCATCTAGCCGTAAAACATTTGCCACAACCAACCTCAAAAATGAGGTTGAACATTGCCGACCCCAAGTAGGATTAGGAAAGACAAAGTGAAAGAAGAAGAAGTTCTATTTATACACGAAGCTCGGAGAAGCTCTGTCGGATCGTTTGACTTGAC
The DNA here is from genome assembly GCA_024516035.1 of Bactericera cockerelli. Lineage (NCBI taxonomy): Eukaryota > Metazoa > Arthropoda > Insecta > Hemiptera > Triozidae > Bactericera > Bactericera cockerelli. Next base: position 16,722,295 of record CM044965.1, read on the forward strand.
CAACTACACCATCAAGCGCTGTCATTCTCGCCAAAACATCATTGACGGTGTCACCTGAAATTGAGCTTCTGCTTGTGAAAGCGTAATCTTCTTTTTCTCTATTGTTGAGGTTCATGAGCCGCAGATTTCTCCACCAATTGACTCGTTGATGTTGATGGTCTGAGATCATTTTTCTTGTGTTTTGTGCAAAGATGTGGATGTAATCCTTTCGTAGATTTTCCTAGGTCCTAGGGTCTTGAGTAGGGAATCACATGTTTTACACTTGGCACTATTACAATTACAAGAAACAAGGTAATAGCTCCAAATCGACTAAATATCGGAATCTTTTTTGTTACTTATATAATTATTTATGTTTCATTACATGGGTAATTTAAGAAACTAAAAGAATTGTCAAGGTAAAGTATATACAACATAGATTTATCAATCACTCGATTTTACAGGTTTTCAAAACACTACTTTTAGCTAAAAAAGCAAAAATTACTCTGCCAATTATGGACTCCATACTTCCTCGTGAATCCGATTACTAAATTTCTCTGAAGTAACAAGCAAAAATCTATTTCTATTCGAACAAATTCTGGAGTTAACATCACACGACTTTCCTTGTCCCCCAAAAAGAAGTCGAGTTCAGCCACTGGTGACTCAACGGTAACAGATAGCTAAAAATCAATGCCCAATTCGTAATAAACACTTCATAATCAATAAATTTGATATGTCACAACCTCAATCTAGGATAAATAATAATAAAAGTTAGTCAAAGCGGACGCGCGGAACAAATGGCTGAAAACATCTTCTTAGATATACTGAGGCTGATTCGTCCAGAAATGTGAAAAAAAAATAGGTCAAATTTTCGACGAATACAATACTTTCCTTATCATAGGATAAGGAAAGTAATAAGAAGACAAAAAAATAAGAAGCAATTCAAAGGGTACTGCTCTATCACCGGTTTTTATATTTGTCTTAAAAAGCCATTGTTTTGGCATCGTTCAATGATTCATAGAATCTCTTGTTGAAAACGAGAAAGGCACTCATGAACTGATAAACCTCTCGAGTGTGAGTCATCAATAGATACCACAGGTCTCATGGATACAGAAATACAAAACATACGAATACATAATATTGAGTATCTAGGATTAGTAACAAGTTAGTTTTATGATAGGAGTCAAAAGTGTTCGTATCGGCAGGCAGACACTTTTTCACCTTTGAAAGCGGCGGGTCGCCTAGGGTTGGCGATCAAAGTTAGCCGAAAAATATGTTCCAAATTTAAAGATGATATATATGTAAAAAAAGAACACAGTAGAACACTTCCCATTTCTAATATTAGAAATTTATCAGAAGTAAAATATTAGCTACTCCGATTATTAACTTTCTTCTATCTTGCTCTGTTCGACGGATATCTCGCCCGAAAGCGGTGACAGGCAGCTGGGGCCTTACGGTAGAAATACGAAAAAAGAACAGTTTTCTGGAATCAAAGTTGTCGACTCCAAAAAATTCCTCTTTTCCTATCTTATTTAATAAAAAATCATAGAATAAATAAATGTGTATGTTTCTTTTAATAAATCCAAGTATTTTTCTTTTGCCGTAATGTTTTTGCCTTTTCCGCCACTGGTTGCTGCTCACATTAAAGTAACAACTAATTTTTCCTCACGAGGTATGAGTCGACCCCGTAACAACCGTAACATTCATGAGACAGTCCAAAAATTCCGACTACTCTGGGATTCGAACCCAGGTCACCGTACGTGCAAGCCTAGCGCTGTACCCTCTCGACTAAGGTGGCTACAGATTCTCCTATCTTTCACTATGGTTTGTTACCAACTATTGAATACTTAATACCTATAGATAGAAGAAAGGCTAGAGGGAGGAGTCCGTTACCCATCGAATTCATTTCTGATGAAATAAAAAGAAATCTTGCACAATTACTTGGTCACTACTCGTGGAAAAAAGTGTCATTCAAAGATCCTACATCGTTGTTTAAGAAGTACCTAAGCCAGCGTCGATGGCATGTTGAATACACCGGTTCCCTTCAGAACACCGAAGTTAAGCGACATCCAGCGAGGTTAAGACTTGGATGGGTGACTTTTCAAATTCTAATTCTCGTGACGCTGGCTTTTCCCGGCCCCACTCAGGCTGGGTGAGGTCAATGTGAGTAGCAGGTTTGTGAGTTTCCTGCGAATGGAGGGTAAAACCCCCGTCGTGATATGACCATGGCAGTTGAAAGCGACGTTAAACCCCACTTAAAAAAAAAAAAAAAAGAAGTACCTAGAAAATTTCTCTTTTGATTTTAATGTCTTGGTGTCCTGTCGATTTGGTATAAGCCAAGTAGGTGACAAAAAATCTTTGATTTTTTTTATAAACTTTTTTTTTTTTCAATTTACATGATTCATAAAAACATAAATAAAATACACTGCCAATTATGGACACAATACTTCCTCGTGATTGGTTTAAATCGTATTACACTTGGCGATAGAAATTGAGCGGATTTCCATTATTGATATATGTTTTTTTGACCGACCTCAGTGGCTTGATCGATAAGGCAGCGGACTTGTAACCTGGAGGTCGGTGGTTCAAGTCCCGGTTTCAGCGTGGATTTAGTAAGCGAGTTTGAGTAGTTGTGATATCACGAAAGTGATTAACACAAATATGATAACTTTTTTTTTTTTTTAATAAACTTTTTTTTATTATGGTACCACCAACGTATCTGCCTCGAATATTAACGAAAACGAAAATATTTTTTGAGTAACATGTAGGGTAAAAAAAATCTGGTGTGAACATAAAAGATTGAAGTACCACGCTACATTGTGACGGTATAACCATTACCTTGTTAAAATGTACCTTTGTATTGACAATTTTACCCCCACATAAAATGAATATGCAACTACATAAGTACATTAGGTTAAAACGACATTCGCCTATAACGACGAAAAGTTCCCGGTCCCTTGACCGTCGTTATAGGCACAGTTTACTGTAGTACATTTATGTACAAATGAGGTATTTATAAGGTATAATTTAAAAATCATGCAGCATTAGTAGTTGATGTGGTTACGGCGCGCCGTATCTGTAATGTAAAAAATCCAGCGCGTGGGGATCCGTGATTCGTGGATAGAATCCCACCCCATGCTTGGATTTTCCTCATTTATTTTTTTCTTAGATTTTATCCATTAGTGCAAAACTTTAAAATACAGACTTAATGCTTTAAGTATGCTTTTACAGTTTTACACCATCAGCTCAGGTGGACTAGGGCCGTGGAGATGCCAGTCTCCAAATACAAGTTTACAATATCCTGTTAAAGTATTGCAACCGTCCTGGTATTATACACAATAATTCTTGCATTGCAAGCTTGTACCCCGTTGGATTTATTTTATTTTATTATTATTATTATTTTTAATAATAATAATAATAATAATAGTAAAAAAATTGGGTTTAACGTTGCATTCAACTACATGATCACAACTCAAAAATTCAGACCCTTGCTATAGACCATTGTATTCTTTCCTACTACAGTCGGAATTACACCCTAAAAATAATATAATATATTATATTATTATACTACCTTTGTTTTAATTAGGTACATTATTTAAAAATGCTCTTTCCAAATGGTTGAAATAACCGCAGTGAACCTACGGTTATTTGCGCCATGTATTTTGAAACAAGTCTCGCAACCGTTCATTTGGTACCTAATATACTTATAGATTTAATCCTATCAACCTTTATCGAAATAAAAAGGCTATGTATGAGTTCGGTGCGGAAAATAAAAAAATGTATGAGTTCGGTGCCGCCTAAAAAAGGTCATGTATGAATTCGGTGCCGCCTAAAAAAGGTCATGTATGAATTCGGTGCCCTGGTACTTGCCCTGATGATCAGGTAATTATAGTATTTTTTTCCTTATAGGCATGGCCTTCAATTAATAAACCGAGGCATGGCCGTCATTGTATTTTACCTAACCCTACTATAAACCCAAGGCATGGCCTTCATTGTATTTTATCTAACCCTACTATAAACCCAAGGCATGGCCTTCATTGTATTTTTCCTAACCCTACTATAAACCCAAGGCATGGCCGTCATTGTATTTTACTTAACCCTACTATAAACCTAAGGCATGGCCTTCATTGTATTTTACCTAAACCTACTATAAACTCAAGGCATGGCCTTCATTGTATTTTATCTAACCCTACTATAAACCCAAGGCATGGCCTTCAAGGAGGAAATGGACAGTCTTGCTGAATGTAACTATCTACAAAATAATCTACTAACTTAATAACAGCAGGATGAATGTTAACAAGCAACTAGTACATTATAAACAAAAAATCAATCTATAAGTCATTAAGACCGCACCGAACTCGTACATCACCTTTTTTAGGCGGCACCGAATTCATACATGCGAAAAAGGTGCGGGTAATCTTCGCACCGAACTCACCTATTGCCAAATAAAATGACTCTCGGACTGATTTTAGACAAGTAGCCTGGCCCGCGTAACATTCCTACTCGTACCTACAACTGTAGACGAGTAGTCTGATCCAGGGATGATACCAGCAGTAGACAGCTAGACACTGAGGCATCTAGAGACTACTCGCACTAGATTACCCCAGCTTGTCTGTACAAATTCAACTCTGAGATATTCCCTATTATTATTAATCTTTACGAAGCGACGGAGTTCATCAGATGAGCCAAAATCTCATTAGAAAAGGTCATTTTACGTGCGAAGGGATCAAAAAAAATCCATCACTTGGGCCATTTGAAAAAATATGATTCAGGTATTTTTTCATTCAGTGTGGATCACAAGTTAGTACCTTGTTTAAACTTGTAAAAAAACAATCCACAACGAATAAAACAATCCACAACGACCTCAAGATCCCATTTGTTTTTGAAGAGATAAAAGACAGACCGCTCAACTATCAGAAATCAGACCTTTAACTCAATAACATGATTTGAGATTATTCTGGGATCTAGAGACGCTAGGCATTAAAGATAATCCAGCAGTTACTGATGACGATATTGCCTTACAAAAATTTAAATCTTGTGATATTTTTCATGATGCTTCGCTAAATCTGCGCGCATGGTCGACTAACTGTAAGGGCGAAATTAATAGACAACATCAATCACTGAAGTCTGAACGTCAAAACGTCAATTTTCCCCATATTACACAATACGCAATCCGTGACTTAGCGCCACAGAGGTATTACAAAAACGTCTATTAATTCCACCCTAAGGGCGGAATTAATAGACGTTTTTGTAATACCTCTGTGGCGTTAAGTCACGGATTGCGTACTGTGTAAGATAGGGAAAACCAACACTTACCAACGACTTAAGTTCTTGATGTTGTCTATTAATTCCGCCCTAAGAGTCCTAAGTTCGATTTCTTCCTGACGAAATAAAAAAGGAGGCTTTTTATTCCTTAGAAGAATTTTTGAGTTGTAGTTTGAGTGATATGGTCCAGCTTACAATTTACTTAGTTTGTTACTTCTTAAGTTCTATTATGTCTTTTCCTTCCCCTGCCCCATTTCTGTATATGTATTTGACTTGTGTAAACAAATTGTAAATTTGATGTACACCAAAAAATAAATCTTATCTTAAAATAAAAAGTGTTCAACCCGTCCAAAATGTGTTGGGTATTCACTGGCATATAGATACTGACTCTATTAGCTTGAAGCATATTAACTTAAAAGTTAATCCTGAGGCCAAAGTAACTAAACGAGAGTTCATTTTATGATCTTGGACACAAAACAAAGATTGGGACACAGTACTTACTGATAAAGACACTAGAATTTTCTTAGAGATAGTTGACGACTTACAAAAGATTTCAACTTATGAACTACCCAGATTATTACGTAATATTACACTACACCTGACTCTAAAATTGAATTCCATGTCTTTTCTGACGCTTGCTTATATTGCTCTTACGGGGCAACTGTTTACGTTCATTGTATAAATGCCTCTGTGGCATAACTTGTGATATGATATTTTCAAAAATAATAGTGTAGGTACCCTAAAAATATAACTTTCCCGCGACTCGAACTGATGGGTGCGCTCATTGCACATCGCAGTTTATTATATGTTATTAAATCGTTAAATCGCCCAATTCACGGTTTTTACTTATGGTCAGACTAGGGGGCTGTCGCCTGCTTTGCGGGCCGAGGCATGGCCGTAGTGTATTGAGGCATGACCGTAGTGTATAGAGGCATGGCCGTAGTGTATTGAGGCATGACCGTAGTGTATAGAGGCATGGCCGTAGTGTATTGAGGCATGACCGTAGTTTATTGAGGCATGACCGTAGTGTATTGAAGCATGACCGTACTGTATTGAGACATGAACGTAGTGTATTGAGGCATGGCCGTAGTGTATTGAGGCATGAACGTAGTGTATTGAGGCATGGCCGTAATGTATTGAGGCATGAACGTAGTGTATTGAGGCATGACCGTAGTGTATTGAGGCATGGCCGTAGTGTATTGAACCATGGCCTTAGTGTATTGAGGCATGAACGTATTTTATATAAGAATCATCTTTTTATATGGAAATCTTTAAAATGTCTACCTAATAAAAGGTATAGAATCTTGAGTGTATAGTAGAGTTAGGTAAAATACATAGAAGGCCATGCCTCAGGAATATAGTAGGTTTAGGGATAATACATAGAAGGCAATGCCTCGGGTTCATAGTAGGGTTAGGTAAAATACATAGAAAGCCTATTAGGTATTTCTATTATATAATTTATGCTAGGCCTAAACTATGTAGGTATAAACTCAGGTAAAAATGCAATCGACGGGAGAGAATTCGGTGTTGATAAAATCCTGAGCGGGAGTGAACTCGTGGTACCTACCTAACCAAATTTTTGGTCGGGAGATAACTCGATGACGTCCCTTATCAAGACCTCACGAGGTATGAGTGTACCCTGGACATACATGGACAGAGAAAAAAAAAAACTGCCCTGATGGGGATCGAACCCAAGTCAGGCTGACTAGTACGCTACCCACTTAGCCAAGGGCACTACTTTGTCACAACATTTAGTGAGCAGCATCGACATTACGAGAGCTAATTCATCATATTTTACCTCCATTCAACCATGATTGTTAAAAAACAATTTCGTAATGCCGCACCACAGGTCATTGCCCAATTCTACAACTACTACAATTTTCCTCGCGAGGGTAATAGGGTCGTCATCAAGATTAAATATAAAGAGCGGAAAAACAGAACAACGTTAAGCCCAAATTGAAAAAATAAAGCTAAAAGATTTCGTCCCCGCCAGGATTCGAACCCGCGCTGACTGGGTCTCATGTCGAGTATGCTACCAATAGACAAAGTTGTCTTCTAAAAACGAGGACAGAAAATGATCTAACTAAATTAATACTTGGAAACTTAAACATTAAAGTTTTGCAAAGAGAGAGCGAGGTCATCTCGAAAAATACATACTGGTCAAGATCTGACCACTGTGCTAAGGATTCGAAGGTACCTACTCGCCAAAGAGATTGAAAAGGCCACCAGGTGCCACCCAGTGGACCGGATGAAGGAATAAAACCAATAAATTAGGTATCTGCTCATCAAGATCTTTCATTTGATACCACTTAAGAATAGTTTTATCCTTCAATTCCCGATTTGGGCTCCCAAAACCCGAGGCCGCCCAAATGGGCCGCCCGATTATAATTTAGAATTTTTTTTGGTCTGGGCTCATCTTCATTATATCTTGATCACTATAGACAACTCACTTAATCTTCAATACCAAGTTAAGGACACTAAGTCGGGTCTCAAAGGATCCGTATGAAAAAAAAAAAAAAAGAACAGAATTTTTTTTTTATGAATCTTTCATGTCTTTCACGATTGATGGGGGATCTCGAAAATAGGGTTCCCGTTGGCCTAGGAAGTCAAACAAAAAGTCAAATCAACTTATTTTTCAACGTAGAGTCCATTTCTGGGCAATAGGTGAGTTCGGTGCGAAGATTACCCGCACCTTTTTCGCACGTATGAATTCGGTGCCGCCGAAAAAAGGTGATGTATGAGTTCGGTGCGGTCCTAATGAATTATAAATTGATTGTTTTTTTATAATGTACTCTGTTGCTTGTTAACAGTCATCCTGCTGTTATTAAGTTAGTAGATTATGTTGTAGACAGTTACATTCAGCAAGGCTGTCCATTTCCTCCTTGAAGGCCATGCCTAGGGTTAATAGTAAGGTTAGGTAAAATACAATGAAGGCCATGCCTTGGGTTTATAGTAGGGTTAGGTAAAATACAATGAAGGCCATGCCTTGGGTTTATAGTAGGGTTAGGTAAAATACAATGAAGGCCATGCCTTGGGTTTATAGTAGGGTTAGGTAAAATACAATGAAGGCCATGCCTTGGGTTTATAGTAGGGTTAGGTAAAATACAATGAAGGCCATGCCTTGGGTTTATAGTAGGGTTAGGTAAAATACAATGAAGGCCATGCCTTGCGTTTATAGTAGGGTTAGGTAAAATACAATGAAGGCCATGCCTTGGGTTTATAGTAGGGTTTGGTAAAATACAATGAAGGCCATGCCTTGGGTTTATAGTAGGGTTAGGTAAAATACATTGAAGGCCATGCCTATAAGAAAAAAATACTATAATTACCTGATCATCAGGGCAAGTACCAGGGCACCGAATTCATACATGACCTTTTTTAGGCGGCACCGAATTCATACATAACCTTTTTTAGGCGGCACCGAACTCATACATTTTTTTATTTTCCGCACCGAACTCATACGTAGCCCATTTCTGCAATAAAAATCACAATTTTTGAAATTCATGTTGCACTTTTCGCTGGCTGAAAGAACATGAAATGCATGGGAACGGTCTGTCTCTTTCTTTGTATAGGCGTTCTTCACACCTCGGCCGAGGTGTTTGATATCTTCAATATTCACGAATGGATCGAAGGCCATATACTTCTCTGCCTTTAGGAAGTTTTCCTAAAGGCATTCACAACCATTTTCATACCAGTCTATAAAAGTCTAGCAAAACCTACCAAGTGGACTATTCTTACGATCTAAATTATCAATAAAACGTCCCAACTATATTATTACGAATAAACAATTTCTGTGTATGTATTTCACGACACTTCTTACCTTCCGTCACTTCCATATATTGTTTCATAGCACCCAAACCGATTTCAGACAATATTTATGTCTTTTATTTGTATGGGGCGCACTTAAACCTCACAGCCAATGTGTTTGATAGAACAATGATTAGGTAGGTTTCAAATAAATATAACCAAATTGTGGTTATTTCTTGTGGTTATTTCAAAATGATGGGTTTAAAGGAACCATAAAAAAAGTCAGCCGTAAAATTTATTTCATTTAATACCTAAATGATAGAAATTTTACCTAGTTTCGGTCAAAAATGTTTCGACACAAGCTTGCGTCAGAGTATTGCAGGTATATCTCATATAGTATGGATCAAGTTCAAATCCCTAGGACTAGATCGATGTTATAACATTTTTTTTTTTGCATGCGTTATTGAGTAAGACGTATGCTAAATATTAGTGTCATACAGTAGGACTAGGAAATATACACGGCCATAAGGTTAGAAAAAACACATACTTCGCAATGTCTCAGGTATGGAGCAGGACTATTAAAAACAGAATTAAAGCCACGTGTGTAAAGTACGAAGGGGAAATACATAGAAGGCCGTACCTCGGGTATCAAGTAGGGTAAGACGGTGGGTGCGGGTGTTTGAAACACCAAGGCATCAAACGTTAACATTTTAGGTGTCTCGGTATTTTTTATGAAAATAGGAATATAAACAAAAGTATAAAATTTCAAAATTGCCTCGTGTATACAATGTGAACCAATCACGAGGAACTAATGTGTCCATAATTGGTCGGGAATAGTCACCAGAACGTCAAGAGATGGTTGATATCGAAACCACCAATTTCCTTATTGTGAGAATGGACATTCTGCTGGCTATTCCCGACTCTATTATGCTGGGTATCCCTATCGTGATAATAATAATAATACTCTTTTGTGGAAGCTAATCACGGGTTAGCTAAAAAGCTAACCAGGCGAGGTTAATGCTCACAGCATTTTCTACCACCTAACTTCAGAACCTTATTATTATGTGGTCACAAACTCAAATGAGGAAAAATTCATACACTGGGTGGGATTCGATCCAACGGATCCCTAATAAGCAACCTGGATTACTAGACCAGCGCGTTAACCACTTGACTACTAGCGGACGATTGACAATTATTCACTTGTGGATAAGTCAAAAGTTCGTAATGGACATTATTAACTACTGTCTATTATAATGCAGTAAGTAAGGTCAGTGTAAACACCGCGTTTAAATTATGCAACTGGTTTTAATCCGAATTTCGGTTATTCTCAAGAAGAAATTCACAGTTCTTATCTAACATAGAAACTAGAAACCAGTTTGAGTTTTAACTTCAAGGGTATCTGTGTTCTCATTACCTATTGCTAACAAAGGTCTACAAGATTATGATGTGTTGAAAATTCCGGTTTTGGTTCAATGGACTAGAGTCCTTTCTGTTTTGTTCTAGTTTATTCCATTTATTTTCGGTTCTCCAAGTGGGTCACATACTCTGTAGACCTACATTAGGTGAAATTATTATTTTTCTCTTTCTGGAAATTCGAAGTTGTGGAAATAGTATTTTTTTGTAGATGTGCAACATTTCTCATGCACGATTATGATGCTAAGACTTCTCGCACTTTAATAATGGGACTGGGTTCAGTAGATAGTGTACACTAAACTCATCTGGGATAATCAGAAATATCAGTACGAATAATAATTTTCACATTTAGTAGTGGTTTTACCCAGGCCATAATTAATGTGTTTCAGTATGTTAATATTGACTATAGCGAATTCCCGACTCTGCTAGGGCTGGGTGAGTACGATCGGGAGTGACAACTTTCATTCTGCCTAAGTAGGGTATCACAACGGAACACCCTATATCCTAGACCCAAGTGCGCGAACACAACGAAGCCCTAGGGTAGCCCCGGTACTCGGTACGACATAGAATAATAATCCTACCATGTTATTAAAATACTCGTATGTAAGCGGCCTCAGCGATGTATTGAAATTCGTCCATATCAAGTTGTAGGTACCAGACTATTTATTGCTAGTTGAAAGCTAGCAAACTTTTCAACCCCAAACCAAAGGGTTGTAGGTTTGATTCCTACTGTAGCAGCATATTGTATTTAATTTGATTATGCTTTTGGATAATTATTCTTTATTATCTTATGTATTCAACAGACCATACTTAAGCCTAAAGCCGTATGCAACCCAGTTCAAAGGTGGAAAAGTGTCAGCCCGCCGAGACGAACACTTTTGATTCCAGGATTATTTTTTTTGTATCTCCTAACGAAAGACCCCATCTACCTGGCGCCGCTTTCGGGCGGTATACGCGCCGAACGGAGCAAGATAGAAATAAACCAATAGTTGGCAAAATACTTTAAATTATTTGTAGAATACGAATCAAATGTTAATTTTAAAATTCGAACATAATTTTCGGCAACGGCACCCCCGCCCTCCCGGTGGTGCCGTTCAAAGGTAAAAAAAAGTGTAAGCCCGCCGAGACAAACACTTTTGATTCCCGGTAAAGTTTTGTAACTCCTACCGTAAGGCCGAAACTGCCTGGCGCCGCTTTCGGGCGGAACACCCGCTAAACGAAGCTATATGAAACACCAATAATTGTGTAGAGGGTTGTGAGTTGGAATAAAATGACTATGTCCAGCCACGTTTTAAAAGTTTAGATATAGATTTTACATTTCGATTTTTTGATTTTAATTTCGTATTAATTTTTAAGTTGGGTTTGGGTAGTCATTACAGTGTAAAAAGATGTAAAAGTGAGAAGTTCTATACATTTTTAAACAAACATGAAAAATAGTACAGCATTTAATATAGCACGGCGCACGCTACAGTTGGAGGAGTCTTTTAAATTTTTCGTAGAATACGAATCGAAAATCAATTTTAAATTTCGAACACATTTTTCTGCCAACTTTGATCGCCGCCCCTGAGCGGGCCCGCCTGGCGGTGCCTTTCAGAGGTAGAAAGAAATCAGCCTAGCGAGCGCTACATGATTGATTCTCGAGTCGAAATAAGTATCTCGCAAGATCAAAGGTACACCCTAGTAGCACCGGTTCTCGTTCTGTAACCGAAGTTAAGCAACATCCAGCGAGATAAGGAGTTGGATTGGTGACCATTCAAATTCGAATTCTCGTGATGCTGGCTATTCCCGGCCTCACTCAGGCTGGTTGAGGTTATTTTGAGTATCTGGTTTGTGAGTTTCCTGCAAATGGAGGGTAAAAATCCCATCCTGATATAACCATACAGTTGATGTAAACTCTAGTCTAGTTATAGAAAATAAACACGGCTTAATGATTCATTCTAAACATGAATACCTACTCATATATAACATGGCATCTCTACGAGTATGCAACATGCAATGACCTTTTCACTCTTTGTACTAAAAAGACACTGATTCCATACTGTCCGCTGTTAGTACATTTTTTAAAGTACATTTTTAGAAAATGCTTAATTTCGTTGGAAAATAATTGAAAAAAAAAAATTGAAAAATATATTTTTTTAAATGAAAACAGTCAACGTCTTCATTTATGTAAAAAGAAATACCAAACTATTAAAAAAAATCGGGTCTCTGTAGCTGCGTGAAATTCCGGTCCCTGTAATTATATGGTGTGCATGTATAGGGGTGTGCGTTGTGTGTGTTTGATGGGCTGGCGAAGCGGCGGGTGTAACCCGCTAGTACTCAAATAAATAAAGAGGTGCTTTGTTAAACTGTTGACATAATAAGACTACCTGTCTTGCGCTGACAGTCTAAATAAAGCACTACTTATACTTATAGATTTCAATTTTTCAAAATCACAAACTTGCCATCATCGCACCAATGCTGCAATGGTATGTTTAATAGACGAATTCTCGTTCTGTCACTAAAGATCAGCAACGCCCAACTTGGATGGGCGACCATTCAAATTAGATCCCTCGTGATGATGGCGACTCCTGGCCTCATTCAGAATACGTAAGGTTGATTTGAGTAGCTGGTTTGTGAGTGACCAGCATATGGAGGGTAAATCCCCCTGACCCTGATATGACCATGCAGTTGAAAGCGACGCTAAAAAATTCGCAAATCCGCGACAAACATGAGTAATGACCTAATGATTATTTTAAGTAGATTTACCAGTAAAAGGACAATATCCACAGTTTGGTTACTTTTAAGTAGTACATTTCTCATCCTTTAGAAAGAAAAGTAATGGAATTACCCAAAATTTTCGATGGTCAGTTTTTTCTTATATAAGGGCTCTTACTACTGCTGCACGGTGAAAAACCAACTGCGAAATTTAACATAGTATTGTGATTAATTAAACATACGGGGGACCCTTGCAAAGTTAGCATACGCGATATTTTCGACTTTAGCATAAAGTGGTTAGCATAATTTATGCTAACGAAATTTGTCAAAAGTCGTGACGTCATAGTTGTGACGTCATTACTTTTATGCCAACGGATGTATAAAGTTATGCTATTGTTCAATTCAATTCAATTCATTGATAGCATAATAACATGTTTAACTTGCATAGTCTATGCTCTGAATTTCATTTGTTTAACATAACATTATACGTATCTTAGCATAAAGTAATTCGCCTATCATAAAGATTATGCATACTTGCTGTGTCATTTTCATACCAGTATACGAAGTAAGCATAGTGTTATGCTAACTGTTATGCGAAGTAGGCATACTGTTAAAAACCGCATGCTAACGTTGGCATAGTGTTATGCTAACTGTTATGCGAAGTAGGCATACTGTTAAAAACCGCATGCTAACGTTAGCATAGTGTTATGCTAACTATTATGCAAAGTAGGCATAACAATATGCGAACGTTGGTATGGTCACTATGCGACCCTTGGCATAGTGACTATGCTAACGTTGGCATAGTCACTATGCCAACGTTCGCATATTCAATATGCGAACGTTCTCATAGCAGTATGCAAAAGTATGCATACAGCTATACGTATGATACGTATAGCTGTATGCATACTTTTGCATACAGCTATACATATACCTATGTATTTGAATGTACAGAAATTTGCAGGATAGCCTCCGACTAAGTGCATAAATATTTTGCACTCGGACGGAAGTCATCTACATGCATATTCCTAGTCATACAAAGTCATAGGATATATGTATTGCCCTATGTGTGGAAAATGAAGAAGAATTCAATTCAAGTAAATATAATGTACAACACATTACACTCTTTATTTACAGAAATTACACATCAACAATTTTTAAGTTTACAGAAATTACACATTAACAATTTTTAAATTTACAGAAATTACACATCAACAACTTTTTATTTGCAGATATTACACTATATAAACATTTAAGAAAAAATACAACTTATATGTTACATTATCGGGGAGCGGTAAAATGGGAATTGTCAAATGGTAATTACCATTTCTAGCACGTACAGGACATGAGTCCTGCTTACAATAATTATGAAAAAATAGTTTGGAACAATTTTTGACAGTCCTCGCAAATGAGCATAGTAAACAAATATATGTATGATTTTATTTGTGGTGAAGCACAAAGCCTCTTCACAACTTTTGTGTGTAGCGCAGCATTACTAAGAGCCTCCTTTACTATTCGAATTATTCTATTACATTAATTTCTTTTTACTCTGGTAATGCCGCCACTGGTCGTTACTCATACAAGTAACTACTCATTTTTCCTCACGAAGTATGAGTGGACCCCGAACATCCAAGTACAGAGCAGAAAAATTCCTGCCCCGCTGGGAATCGAACCCAGGTCACCATGCGTGCAATGCCTAGCGCGCTAACTCACTCTGCCACGGTGACTATTAGTAAACAAATATATAATAGTAAGCAAATTGAAATAGAATAAAACAACAAAAAATACGATAAAGGAGCTCAAAATTTGTACCTACAAGTAAACTAAACTAAAAAAAGTATATAAAAAAATTCTCTGTATAGGGGGCTGACACATGTAGGGGAAGGTGGGGCAAAATGGAAAAGACAAAAAGAAAATGTTTTCAAATATTGGAGGAAGAGAGCAGAAAATAGAGCAAGTTTAACAGCTCAAAAAGAGGATTGTAAAACCGAGACTTTGATGGTCGGAAATTTAATTAAACGTAACCTCCTTTAGTCCCCGACATTCCCCTACTTTGAGCAGACAAATTACCTACCTAGATGCCCTGGCTGCTCTATTTGCTTTAGGCATTAATGCAAGGTCAGCTAAAAGTTTAGTAGTCGGTGCATGAATCTTATCATACTTGGTGGATATTTCGTAGAAACCTAGCTGGAGTGTAAGCCACAGATGTTGACTCTCTTCTGGGTAATTACAATGTGTTACAAAGAAAATCTTGAAACAAAGATCTACAGCTGCTACAATTGAATTTTGAGGTTGTAAAATGTCATCCACAACACAATAAACATTGGTTGGATTTTTAAAATCACCTACATACATTTTAGGTCTGTACATTTTAGTCAATTTTTCGATCCGACTCACCCTGCAAGTTTCAATGTTAGAAGGACTGGACACATGCATTATGAATCCCTCGCAAACTTCAGACCTTGATGGTTTCCAAGAGTGACACTTCACCTTTTTTGTGGCGGGAACTGATGTGAGGTAGGGCAGCAATAGCAGACACTGCGCAGTCCGAGGCCCTCTCCTTCACGGCTTTTGCTAGGGTGATGATCTTGTCCCTGTGATGGAGAAGACCTTCAATCAAACACGTTGTTCTTCCAGGATGCAATATGTCAAAGTCCATGTTTATCTAGAACAGAGAAGAACACACGAGATAAATAATCAACTATCATTGATAGTCAAGAGAAAGAAAAAGAGATAAAGAATGAGAAAAGGAAGTGAGATCGAAATAAATAAAAAATGAATAGAAAATGAAAAATAAACGAAAGAAAGAGAGAAAGAAAGGAAGAGAGAGAGAGAGAGAGAAATAGAATTGAAAGTAAAATAAAGTGAGAAAAATAATACTATACCACATAACAAGAAAATCACCGATTTTCTTAGTGTGGGTTGTTTAGGGCATGTTACTCGTATGTCAGTAAATAATAATTATCTATTCAGTATTCAAGTTAATATTAAGGACTTATTGTAAAAATGTAATTTCATATAATATCAAAAATCAAAAAAGAAATAACTTACCAACACAGGTCCTCTTTCAGGATCCCGCAGAATACGATATGTGTTGAAGTACTGGATGATTGATTGAAATTTTTCATTGCCCGCCTGCAAACATTGGAGTCTGTCCCTTGATGTATCCTCCCAACGGAGTTTGATAGTCTCGAAGGAATCACTTGGAGTAGCAGTCTCCAACCATTGCAGATAGTTTTGAACTACGGTGTTTTCTGAAAACAAAACAACACATGTTATAAAAAAAGTCACGTAGCCCCACATCTGAGCTACAAAATTATTTTATTTATACCTTTTTTTTAAGATATTTGTACTAATCACTATTTTGATCACAACTACCCAAACTCGCTTTACCAAATATATGCTTAACCTGGTACTCGAACCACCGACCTCCAGGTTACAAGTCCGTCGCCTTATTGATCAGGCTACTGAGGTCTGTCATAAGTTATCTATTTGTAGTTTAAGTATATACATACCTACGATATTGAATGTGTCTGTTGCAATGCTTTTGTTCAACTCCGAGTCCTCCTGCTCTTGGTTTTCCCGGTTCTGACTTGGCCTTCACTTCTTGAACTCGATGACACCTTCCTTCTTTCCTTTATTTCTGAGAGTTCGCCAGATTTCATACAGCAAGCCGGACGTGGAGCTTCGGTAAGACTTATCTTCATTGGAACGGTACAATTTGAACCAGATCGTGGAGGTTTCTTGTTCAAAAGGAAACTGTTCTATGATTAGGTCCCGTATTCTCATGAAGTCTAAATATTTTAGGTAACTAAGATACTTTGTGAACAATAAGAAACTGGGTACATTTTTTTAGAATAGGTAGGTAAAATTTAAATTAATGTGTAATTTCTGTAAACTCAAGCAAGGTTTTAATTTTATCATTAGGCTATTTCATTTTACACTTTTTAGTAGACTGTCCCTCTCTTTCACCTAGATCATCTCCCAAAAATTCGCTCACTGACATTACGAACGTATTTAATACAACCTTGCCTTGTCACACTTAAAAAGAAATGATCGAACCGAACACAACTATCTTTATTGGAAACATAAAACCTTAGCATGAAACCATACAAACCGCCCTATTTCTATGCTAAAAATTATGCAGACTTTACATAAGTCTATACGAAGAATGTCAATCATGTTAAATTAGCATGAATCTATAGCTCTTATTTTTATGTTTGTATAGTTTTATACGAACAGCCCTCATTGGCATGAAATGCATGCGTAAAGTAGCATACAATTACTTTATATGCGAAACACGTATGGTTTATGCCAATAGTTTAGCATAGCAGTTATGCTAAGACTGTGAGGTATACGAATTTGGCTTGAAGTTATGTCTTCAATTTTCCTGTATGTATAACTCTATGCAAACATTTTGCGTTGACATAAAAAGCATGCAGAATTAAGTATAAAGTGCCTTTTTGTACGAAAAATGCATGGTTCATGCCACCAAGTTTATGTTAAGCATGAGCCATGTACCAATTTGGCTTGAAGTTATGTCTTCAAATTTCCTGTATGTATAACTTTATGCAAACATTTTGCGTTGACATAAAAAGTATGCGGAAATAGGTGTAAAGTGCCTTTTTGTACGAAAAATGCATGGTTTATGCGACCGAGATTATGTTAAGCACGAGCGGTGTACCAATTTGGCTTGAAGTTATGTCTTCAAATTTCCTGTATGTATAACTTTATGCAAACATTTTGCGTTGACATAAAAAGTATGCGGAAATAAGTATAAAGTGCCTTTTTGTACGAAAAATGCATGGTTCATGCGACCGAGATTATGTTAAGCACGAGCGGTGTACCAATTTGGCTTGAAGTTATGTCTTCAAATATTTCATTTGTATAACTTTATGTGTGTGCATCGATACTGTTATGTTCAGGATCGTAAACACACACACACACACACACACCACACACATACACACACACATTACACACACACAGTACACACACACAGTACACACACACAGTACACACACATACATACACACACGCAGTACACACAAACACACACACACACATACATACACACATACACATACATACACACACACACAGTACACACACACATACATACACACACACACAGTACACACACACACAGTACACACAAACACACACACATACATACACAGACACACACACAGTACAAATGAAAAATATTTGGGCAAAAAAGTGGTTTTTTGTGAAATTGGTATGAAAAGTTAAAAGTTTAACAATTGTCTTTAGTAATTCAGGTAATTTTTATAACATTTTACTCTCGAACATTTTGCTCTCAGATCATTCATTTTTGCTGCAGAACTCCCGTAAGTTGAGTTGATCATTTTTCCCCAATTCAGGTGGCCACTAATAATTTGTAGGTATATAGGTGCTCATATAGGTGCTCACTACAGCATTGTAGGATTTTTTCCAGTAAATCCAAATCTAATTATAATCCATCTTTTCTGTAATTGCTGAGGACAAGTCGCTATGGACAATACCTCCATAGATAGATTGTCGTTACGAGGCTGAATGGGTCCCGAAAACATCCAAACCCATGTTGACAAATTATTGTCTCCGCCGGGATTCGAGCCCGGGTCTAACGAGTGCAAAGACCACTGAGCCATGTGCTGTGGGAGCTGGTCCCGTCGTATATTAACATCAGGTATATGAATTGTACACACAATACTTTATACTCCACATAGGTGTTTCGAAGTTCAGTTCAAATGTTCCAAATGTCATTAAAAAAGGTTCTTTCACTCGTATACCTGCGATCCATGCAAAAACAGAGGATGACCTCTCTCCATTAGTGACCCAATTGATACGTCGCCGGCTGGTCAATATGAGTGGTGTGGTTATACATAACATAATATAGGTATATATGCTTTAAATTTCCGAAAGCCTCATCACCGTTAAATATACCTTTAACCTTTGCCTCTAAAATCCTTCCATTGTGTATTATTACCTAATATTAATAGATTTCAGAGTCCATTTCTCGAGTCTAGCCCATAGCACTATTTCATTTATTTATATAAGCTACGCAACGCTCAGGTAGGTATAACAGGTAGGTTTAAAGGTATATTAATGTGTTTCCCACGGAATCTGTTTGAGTAATTACAACACAAAAGCTAAGAATAATATAGGTATTAGATAATATTCCCGGGAATTACGTTTAAGGATTATTTAACATGGGCGAAACACATTTGAAAATATTATCAAGGTTTCTATATGATTAATTTTTTGTAAAGGTATATCACATTATAATATAATACGTATTGTAGTATCCCCAGCTAAATGTAGAACCCTCGTCAGTAACTTAAACAGTAACCAAACCATCACGGTTGCAAATTATTGCCCCCGTCAGGGTTCGAACCCGGGTACTCATTCATGCGGGAGCTGGACTAGTTTAGCATATAATTCATGCTAAAGTATTTATGCTACCCTAAGAAAACAGTTATTTTATGTTAAGATTTTGTTAGCATGAAATTATACGAACTTCACTATACATGTTCGCATAAAAAGCTTCTCTTAGCATACATGTGGCACTGTTAGCATACATGAGATGACGTCATTAAAACCTGTTGTATAAAATTAAGCTAATTTTAGTATAAAAAACTTTTATGCTAAAGCCATTTTATACGAACGGCTCTTTTTGTGTAAATTATGCTAAAATTATGTATAAACGCGAAAAAATTGATTTTTTTTAGCATAAAATATGCTAAATTACTATAGTTTTTATGCGAATGGTTTTTATACAAACTTTTTAAAAAATCCTTTTTCAGCGTGTGTGCTACAAACATTGTGTTTTATTATTCGTGGTGAATAAAACCATTTTACATTAAGAATAATAAATTTAATTATTATTATTGTACTTACTAATTTATTATGTAGATATTCTGGTGGTCTGATAGAAAAACATTATTTATCTCTTTCTCCTCTTTTTCTGTTTCTTTCTCTCTTTCTCTCTCTACCCCCCTTCTCTCTAACACACTCTTTCCCTCTCGCACCCTCTCTACCCAGAGTATTTTTCCTGCTGTATAGAAATGGAAAATCTAAAGGGTACATAACTCCGGAGCCTCATGTAATGCAAATACGTATACTTTCTCAAATACGTGTAGGTACATTGTATGAACCCGCTCTATTCATTTTCTCTTCCATCAATACAATACAATACATGCATGTGAATATGGCCAGTTGGCCACTCTTTAATACAACTCATGTATTGTTAAGTTATGTACACTCTAGTAGAGCTGCTGTTGCATACATATTTACACTTTCAAAGCTAACTTATAAAAATACAAATTTGTATTTGTACGAGCAATAAAAAGTAGAATAGTAAAAAGTAATGAAAAATTAAAATTAGTCTCTTTCATATTCCTTTTTTTATGGAAGACTATTCAAGTCGGTAAAACGTGACAAAACGAAAAATAAAAATTCCAACATTAACATGAAAGTGTTAAAACAGCATTAGAAAAACAGAAGGCAAAAAATAAAATAAGAAGTTGGATGTACACAAAAAAAAAAGAAAAAGACAACGAAAACATAAGACAAAAGAGAAAAATAATATAAGAAAAAATAAAAAGTCATCAAAAAGAAGGGAGAAGAAATATAACCGGAGTGGAGAATGAGGAACAGAGAGGGAAGAAGTGAATGTAAACTATGGATGTGGAGGAGGGGAAGGAGGAGAAATAAGACTTAAATGGAAGAAAATAACGAGATGATACTGTGAACAAAAGGGAAAACCAAAATAAAAGGAAGGATTTACCCAGCCCCTATTTCTGAAGTATTGTGTCACTTCTCGCCCATCAGAGGGGAGGCATATTACGGGATGGGCAGGCTACAACACAGACCACAAGCCTCTACAGTAGCTCCTGTTTCATGGCTACGAAATAAAAGCGGCTATGAAACACTCATAAAAAAAATAAAAAAAATGAAAGAGGGGACTAGAATAAAGAGAACGCCGAAAGAAGCAAAATGGTGAAGTAGAGGAGGAGAGAGAGGGAGTGTAATTTAAGATGAAGTGAGAAAAAGAGAGATATGATATTGAGAAAAGAAGAAGAATTAAAAGAAGTGGCGAAGGATGCAGAAAATAGTATGGAGGAAAATGAAGAAGATTGGTGTAAGAGAGAGGAGGAGGGAGTGTAAATTAACATGGAGGGGGAGAAGGAGAATCAAAAAGTATTGAAAGAAGTGGAGAAGGATGAAGAAGAGAATAGAGACGAGGAGGAACCAGTAAGATAATATGACAGGGAGAAAGTGTGAATTAAGATGGAGGAGGAGGAAAAATCAAGGAATAAGAATTAAAAGGAGAGGAGGCATTGAGGAGAAAGAAGCAGATTGCTGAAGGAGAGTAGGAGAAGAAAGGAGTGTAAATTAAGACGGAGGGGAACAGGAGAATCAAAAAGGTTTGAATGAAGTGAAGAAGGATGAAGAAGAGAATAGAGACGAGGAGGAACCAGTAAGAAAATATGAGAGGGAGAAAGTGTGAATTAAGATGGAGGAGGAGGAAAAATCAAGGAATAAGAATTGAAAGGAGAGGAGGCATGGAGAAGAAAGAAGCAGATTGCTGAAGGAGAGTGGGAGAAGGAGGGAGTGTAAATTAACATGGAGGGGAACAGGAGAATCAAAAAGAATTAAAAAAAGTGGAGAATGATGAAGAGAATAGAGACAAGGAGGAGAAGGAACCAGTAAGAAAAGAGGAGAGGGAGAAAGTACAGATGGAGGAGTAGGAGAAAAAATAATGAAAAGGAGTGGAGAATGATGAAGAGGATGGAAGCATGGAACAGAAAGAAGCAGATTGGTGAATGCGAAGAAGGGAAGTGAAAAAGTGATTCCTCACACAAAACAGAACAAGAAGAACTAGGAAGAGAAAAAGAAGAAAAGAGATCCCTCCCCCTCCGTAGTTTCTCACACAAAAGAGGAGATGAGGGAGAAATAATAATAATAAGGGCGGAAGGAACAAGCGCGAAAATTAAAACATCCAGCGCTGGTTCGGAGCTAAACATCATGAAAGGTTATTGTGTTACCTATCCAGTATCCAGACACAGCATGTGAGAATATCCCTCATATTTACTCCTTCTCTCTCCCTCTATTTTCATCCCTTTATTGCTCCCTCTTTTCCATCCCCCTCATGTAACTTTCTTCTTGTAAATATTCCCCAAAATTACATTCCTCTCTTTTCTACAAATTCCTCCCACTTCCTCTCTCTCCCCAACCTGTGTTTCTTTCACTCCCTCCCTCCTCCTCTTCCTCTCATTTTCTTCTAGTAAATATTCTCCAAACATCCCTCTTCTCTTTCACTCTACCTTTCCCTTTCTACCACTTCCTTCCTTCCTTCCTCCCTCTCTCTCTCTCTATCTATTTCTCTCTCTCCCTCTCATTCACTCCTATTAAAACATTCCCACAAACATCCCTCTCTTCCTTCTCCTCCCAAGTGAAAACTTCCCTCCCTCCCCCACGTTACGTCCTTTCTAAATTTAATGAGAAAATAATGTACTCTCTCCACATTAGCTCTAGGTCGGATGGATATTCATGTAGCCCAGAGTATATTCCTTCCATTAATACGCCTCCTAAGAGTACTAAGTTTCATGTTGCTTTGTGTTTAGTCATTTAGAACTAGCGTCAAAGCAGAGAGTAAGAGTATAGCAAGAGATGGTTACCAAAGTAGCGTTTGTTTCATGGGTACAAATAATGAGAATGCTCTGAAACACGTCCAATCACACTAGACCCATCACACCAAATTTCCCTTGGTAAACTACTTCCTCTTCCTCAATGTACTCCCTCTTCCAAATTGGATATCAACACCTCCCATAGCTGCTCAAATCTATCACTTCTACTGCTATTTTTTTTCATTTTTTTGCTGTTGTTAATTTGGGTTCAACGTCATTTTTAACCGTATGGTCAATTGGTCATATCACTATGGGGGTGTTAGCCTCCATTTGCAGAATACTCGAAAACCTATTACCCACATTAAGCTCACCCAGCATGAGTTGGGCCGGAACGCCAGCATCACAAAGTCTTCACCTCGCTGGACGAAGTTTAACGTCGGTGATCCTACGAGAACCGGTGCATTCAACGCACCATCAACGCAACACTGGCTTCTAATGTTATTAACCTTCTAACCCTTGCCCTATAAACCTATTTCAATCCATGGAAGAACTTCTTCTCACTTCCCTGCTCACGTGTACTGCTACTTCTCCTGTCCTGTAACTCTAGGAAGAAGAAGTAATGGAATACTTCCCATGTCTAATATTAGAAATTTTACGGAAGTAAAACATTCAGGTGTGGGAGGTTTAAATTCTCGTCATGCCCACTTCCCTGCTCACTTCGGCTGACTAGGAAAACCATGCGGTTGAAATACATACTTTTAAATAGTAATAATTATTATTATTAATTTAATGATGCTTGATTTGAGCAACATTCCCATCATTATATTTTAGGACGTTGACCTGGAATGACGTACGAAGTTCAGTTTGGTACCTACTAGGTACGGTTTGGTACCTACTATTTACGGTTTGAACAGTAGAATCTACAAAAATATCAAGTCATTGTGACGTCAGAAAAATATAAATAATAGTAATAATAAATAATTAATCAATTTGATTAAGTAATAATAATAATAATCAGAGATAGCTTTCTTCTCATCATTTCTTGTTAATTTATTATTTAGGTACATGGTAAATTTAATAATAATACATACATAGAAACGTACCCAGTAACTCGCTCTACCTATTTTATGTATATTAGTATATAGCGGCGGAGTTGTAACTGGAAATTCGGTGGTTCGAGTCCCATAGTACATCAAATATCTTCTATATTAAAATTTCTGCCTTTGATTATGGACCATTTTGAAATGTCTATGTTTTCAAAACTGAAGCTACATGATGAATAAAATTACTTTTGTGTTCAATTTTGTAAAAAAAAATATTTTTTTGCTCCTAATTTTTTTCTTTGATTAGATGCTAGAAATAGAATGCCATTTATTTTAATACTCACCATTCACGTTTTTAAAAGTGCACCACGGAATGTGGGAAGCAGGTAAGATTCCCATTAAATCGAGGGTAAAACCCCAGTTCTGATGACTATCTCTAATCAGGATATTAAAACCAAATAGAATCAACTAGTCACATTAGGGTTTTATTAAAAATCCCATACAGGGGCAAGGGACTCGCGAGTGTTACAGACCTCTCTTTAGATCAATGTTCATTAAAGAAAACCTATATTCAAGTCAGATAATAATGTATGTACCTATGTATGCTTTTATTTGTGCACAAGGCCTCTTCACAATTAATTTTTGTGGGTAGCATTATTAAGAGTCTCCTTCACGTTTCAAATTCTGTTACATTAATTTCTTTTCACTCTGGTAATGTTTCCTCACGAGGTTATGAATGGACCCCGAAAATTCAAGTACAGAGCAGAAAAATTCCTGTCCCGCTGGGGATCGAATCCAGGTCACCATGCGTGCAATGCCTAGCGCGCTAGCTCACTCGGCAACGGTATTAATAGTAATACGTAGAGTTATTGTTGCTGGATGTAGCCAATGGCACACTGACAATGTCCAGGCATGTACGGAACATCCCAGGCTGGATGAGGTCAATGTGACAATCTGGCTAATCGGTTTGTGACTTTCCAGCGAAGAAAGCGAAGACCCTTTTTCAAATCACATCAAGCCAGCGTCGATGGCACGATTAACACACCAGTTCTCATTCAGTCACTGAAGTTAAGCAACGTCCAGGAATGCTTGACCTGGATGATTTACCATTCAAATTCGAACCGTCGTGATGCTGGCCATACCCGGCCTCACAAAGGCTGAGTTAGGTTAATTAGCTGGTTTGTGAGTTACCTTTAAACGGAGGGTAAAACTGCGCTCGTGATATGACCATGAGGTTGAAAGCAACGTTATATTAAATTTCAAAAAAAAAAAAAAACAACGAACAAGTTAAAAGAAAAAATTAACTCCGAATTTGAAAAGACTTCAAGTAAAAAACAAAAAATCAGCCGAACTGGAAATAGCATCTATTTTTTTGCCAGAAAGCTCTATCCTTGCGCCAGAAAGCTCTATCCTTTCAGCCAAATGGGCTGTTGTGTACGTTTCGCTCAATATCTCTTTTTAGATTCCCCCTCCACTCCCTCCACCCCCTTCAGTCCTCCCCTAAAGCTCCCGCGATTCTCTGCTTCCTGAACTTAACGTTTTTTAATATCCTGTTTATTTGGCTGTTTACAGCACTCGTCTCTAGTTTGGCTATCGATCTCTGAAACTGTCTAATTGACTGGAGCCAGGGAGACGTCTGTGTCTGGACCTCTAGGTCGTGGGTTCGATTCCTTGCCTTGTCGTAGAAAATATTCTTGACAGGAAATACATTTATTTTTTCTGAAATTTAATTTTTTTGTTATTATTTGAGTGAATAATCTACCCAGCGTTGATGGCGCGTTG
Organism: Bactericera cockerelli; assembly: GCA_024516035.1. Lineage (NCBI taxonomy): Eukaryota > Metazoa > Arthropoda > Insecta > Hemiptera > Triozidae > Bactericera > Bactericera cockerelli. The sequence continues at coordinate 16,747,841 of CM044965.1, forward strand.
AATGCACCGATTCTGGTAGGATTACCGATGTTAGCAACGTCCAGCAAGGTGAAGACTTCGTGATGCTGGCATTCCGGCCCGACCCAGGCTGAATGAGGTTAATGTGGGTAACAGGTTTTTGAATTTCCTGCGAATGGAAGGTAATATGACCATAAACCCAAATTAAAAAAATCTGGTGTAAACATCACACGACTTTCCTTATCATATTAGGAAGGGGAACAGGACCAAAAGCCACTGGTGACTCATAAGTTACAGTTAGCTTCAAAATATATGTCAAATTAGTAATCAGCACCTCAAAATCATTGGATTAGATATGTTGCAAACCCCATCTATCTCTGTCAGGCCAAAAGACAGCACAAACCAGTGGCACCCACAGGGTTGGGGTTAGGAAGGGCATCCAGCCGTAAAATGTGGAAGTAGTAGTACCAGAACCAACCAACCTCAGGCATGAGGAAGAGGTTGACCCGTGTCAACCTCACGTAGGTTTAGGAAAAGGCAGAAGGATAAGATGAACTAGATCGATATCCTGCAAAGTATAAACCATTCTCACAGCTTTAATAAATCAACCTAAACTTTTGGGTTACCTATTATATACTCTTTTCCAAGTTATACCTATTATTCTTATCTTAAATAATACAAAAAGTATATACTATGTAAAGTTTTAATTAAATCTGCTTTCTCTCCTAAGGTAATATTACAAGTACCCACACATTAGCCAGCATTCTGGGTTGCTGGGAACAATTCCAGTTTCTGCTACAATATTGAAGACCTTTTTTACTGACTAAAAATTATGTTCCTTTGGGCGTAAATGCAAAAAAACCAACATTAATATTCATATTAATAATAATAACACTCTTTAGTGGAAGGTTACCACCAGGGGAGAGAAACTCGCCTAGTGGTGCTCAAAGCATTTTCTACCATCTACCTCAGAGTCTTCTTACTGTCACAAACTCAAATTAATGAGGAAAAATTCATACACTGGGTGGAATTCGAACCAACGGATCCCTATACGCACCTGAATTACTAGACTAGCCCGTTAACCACTTGAGTACCAGTACACAAAAACCTGCTACCCGTATAAACCTCACCCAACCTGGATTGGGCCCGAATGCCAGCATAACGAAGTCTTCATCTCGCTGAACTTTGCTTAACTTTGGTGTAAAAAAAAACAAATTAATTAAAATAAAAATATTTCCCGGATTCAATATCTCAATAGAATATTTACAAGTGTCTCAAGTATCATGTCAAGATGACTAAAACCCGAGTTGCACCAAAAGTTTTCCATACGTTGGGCACGAACCACCGACCTGTCGGTTATTATTTTCTGTCGTAGAAATCCAGCTACTGACTCTACTAACAGCGGTTAGTGACTTAAGTTGGGTTTTGTCGTCCCTTGATATCGATAATAATAATAATGGAACTTATGTTAAAGTTAAATAGTTATCATATTTGTGTTAATCACTTGCGCGCTATCAACACTACTCAAACACGCTTACTAAATCTACGCTGAATCCGGGACTTGAACCACCGACCTCCAGGTTACAGGTCCGCCGCCTTATCGATCAAGCTACTGAGGTCGGTTGATGGAACTTATGAAACACATAATACTCACAATACTCATGGGTGATTCGAAATGTAATAGGCTTTCTCTCTGAGTGTTGTTGAAAAAACTGTCCGGTGCAATCGAACCTGGCTGAGAATCATCGTCTATTAAAAAATTAATAAAAAAAACCAGGGCCAATTTACGTACCTCTCTAAAGGGGAAAATAACCTTTTAATAAGAGTAACCTGGATATAACAGAAAAAACAATACTTTCTATAGCTTATTGGTTAAAAAGAACTCTCGAGTTCTCTTATATAAGGGTTGGGTGGAAGAGATTGCCATAGGCAACAACCCCGCCCTTTAGTTAGGACATATGTATATATTTTGTTAATTTTTTTCCTTTTGTTTATATTATTAATATTGTCAATTTTTATATTTAATTTTTGACATTATTTGTCTGTATATATGTTCTACTAATAAAGAGTTTCTGAATAAATAAAATATAAGACTCCAGGTTCAACTGTAGGTACTGTCAAAATTCAAAACTGCATAGATATCAGTATAATCATTATACTCTCAATATTCCATACATAACTTAAACACACATAATATTTGTATGTATATTCTCAAGGTGAACAATGTAAACACTTAAAAAATATCTACCCAGAAGAAATTTTTAATTAAAAAAGTCTCAAAAGTCGCTTACCTGTCATGTTTTCGGCTCCCGTTGCTTTTAGGCTGGCGAGGAAACACACGAAGCAAATATTACGAACTTTTTTGAATTTTTCGAGAGCGAGATATTTTTTCTCTACGGAGTTTACTCTGAGAATTTGCCGGCGCGTTATATCTGTACGGTTCCAGGAGAAAGAATGATTTTTTTGTTGCTGTTTTTTTTTTCGAACTGCGAAATGGTGGAATTATGAACTCAAGGGAGGATTGCCGTGTCTGCGGAGTTGAGAAGAATTTGACGGAAATTCGGTTTGAGCCAGATTCCAGAGGAAAAGTTGTTCAGATTAAAAAAAAAAAAAAATCAATTGCCTAAATAACCCCACCAATTCGTTAGGATATACATAATATTATGTATATTGTAGGTACATATTTATTTATTTCATTTTTTGTTTTGGGTTTTACATTTACTTCTTACGGGTCATTCATAATTATATGTCAAGACCATTAATTTGTCAAAAAAAAAAAAAAAAATGTTACTTATGTTTTTTCCTTCCCTCATATTTTTACCTTTTCCTATTCTTATCCATTCTTTTCTTTATCAATATCCCATTTATTTCTTTTTACTCCTTCTTCTTATGTATTTTTCTTATTCTTATCTTTCATCTTCTTCTTGATGATTGCCAAACTACTTGGGGTCGGCATTGTTCAACCTCTTTCTCGTGGTTACTTTGCTGTTCATCATAAAAATTATCTCTCTGTTCCTTCTCTTACCTTTATTGTTGCCCCCAGATCCTCCATCATTCACTCTTACAATTTTCTTTTTCTCCCTTATGTATTCCAGCCTCCGTGGCGTAATGGTTGTGACTACTGACCGTAGTCCAAAGGTCTCGCGTTCGAATCCCGGTTGGGGCAGACTTTTCGAAGAAAATTCTGTCCCTTCCAAACACGTGAGGCTGGCTGGCACTTCCGGCCCTACCCAGGCTGGGTGAGGTTAATGTGGGTAGCTGGTACGATTCCCAGCGAATGGTGGGTAAACCCCCGTCCTGAATATCACAAACCAATTTCTTATATTAGAAATCGTTTTTTTTTTTCCCTGTTACTACATTTCCTGTTCTTTCTGATTTTCTCTGTGTTTCCATTTATTTCAGTTTGTGTTCCCCGAAATCCTCTTTTCACTTTCAAAATTTTCATCTTCTCTTTTAGATGATTTTTTTTCTTATCCTCCCCAAGTCCCCACCCCCCATCCTCTCTCCTTCTTCCCTCTCCTCCTCACCTCCCCCCCCTCTCCAATCAGCCTCCATCCCTCCCCTCCCCTCTCTCCTCAATCCCCCTTCCTCTCCTCAACCTCCATCCCTCCCTTCCCTCTCTCCTCAACCTCAATCCCTCCTCTCCCCTTTCTCCTCAACCTACATCCCTCCCCTCGAAGGCTGGAAATAGATCGCGCATCTTCATTAATCCGGCTTCAAGATGGCGATATTATCTTAATTTATCAATTTCAGTCTGAAAATGCAAAGCCAGGACCTAATGAGCCGAAAGATATTAGGATCGTCTAATGCGGTGTTGAGATTTTGACGGATCGACCTTTGCGGCTTTTGACCCAAGGGTCAAAGGGATCACTTGCATCTTTTTTTGATTACCTCTATCAAAAAGTTCATCGTAGGGATTTCCATGGTCTATTTTTCAACGAGGAACCGTGTTGAATTTTACAAAAAAGAGTGTAAAGCCCAGGAACCGTGTTAAATTTGTTAACCGTGTTAAATATAATTTGAATTTCGACTATAAGTAACGATTCCTGACAAAATTTTAAAGCGCTTTATTCTGAGCGATAAAGTGTCTGAAGCCCAGAACACGATGAAATCCTTGGTAGAAGAGCTCCATAAAAAATTGTAGAACGAAAAATCCAAATCAGTAAATATAAGTCACAAACACTGCAGTCCACTTTTCTCCGATTCACCAACTTTAAAAGCTTTTTAAGGTCTTTCGGGTTCGTTTTTTGTGTTTTTGATGGCGGAAATGGCTTTTTCTGTTATATAGTAGGTACTAGTTAAATCCCCGGCATTTTGTTGCCGTTATCGATTTTTCCAATGGCTGTCGTAATTTATTCAAAATCATTCCTCTTTTTTAGAGCTTAATCTAGCTATAACTTGAACAGTTTTACCTCTCAGAAAGTTTTTATCACATAACTTCCTTTACCTACATGAAATTTTCATGTATTTGGCATAAATTTGAACAACATTACTCCCATTGACCAGGGATTTGAACCAATGTCTCCTTGAAACTAAATATCGTATTCGTGTAATGTCCTGCCAACATTCGTTTTATATCACGAGCCGACCGTCCCAAAGACAGAAGCAGGAAAAGATTAGGAGGAAGGAAAGAACAAAGAGAAAAAGGAGAAAAATAGAGTGGGACTGAGAAGGAGAGAGATAAAGAGAAAGAGGGAGGAGAGAAAAGTGAGAGAGAGGGAGACAGAAAGAGATAGAGTGGGAGAGGGGAAATAAATAGTAAAGCGTGGGAGGGTTGGATAAAAAGAGACAAAATAAAGTCAAGAGGGAAACGTAGAGAAAGAAATAGGGTGGAAAAGAGAGAGGAGATAGGAGAGGAGAGAGAGATTGATGAATAGAGAGTGAAAAGAAAGAGGGGAGGGTAAAAATTAAAGAGATTGAAAGATGTAGATAGAGGAAAAGAGATAAAGAGACAGTTGGGGTGACACAGAGAGAAAGAGAGAGAGCGAGAGTGATTGGCAGATTGGGAGTAAAGAGAGATACAAAGAGAAAAAGGGAGAGAGAGAGAGAGAGAGAGAGCGAGAGAGAGAAAGAGAGAAGGGGAGAGAGAGAGAGAGAGATAGATAGAAAAAGGGTAGAAGAGAAAGCGGATGTCAACGAAAGTTTCATTTGAGTTTGAAGTTTATTATTTTTTCAATTTATTCCTCAAGGTTTTGAATAAATAACTTCTAATCAACTTTCATTACTCCAAAATAGGGTGCTCCAAATATCATGAGACAGTCTCTGTGGTTTGATGATTTTTACTTAAATAAAGAGCTTTAAAAAAAAAACCATATTTTCAATCTCAATCGGTTTCCGGAACTAATTTCTAAACAAAATACTATACAACTGTCATATTATCACAGTTTACATCATAGAAGAAAAGCTAAAGGCATTGTTTTGTTAATTAGATCAAAAATAAACCCGTAGTGGCACTTCATTTACACATATACAAAAGGTATTACTAAAATAAAATCGGATAGAAAAACTGTAAAAGACTGTAAAATCGGATAGAAAAACTGTAAAAAATATCTGTACTTTATTTGTCTGCTTTACTTTTCAGATCTTCTATTCTCCCTACCTTTGGCCATACGAACTGAATATCGAAAGCTATTGGTCTAGTGACCCTAGTGTAATATTATCATCTAGTAATCTGCAAGGGGCTCTTCTGTGTATGTTTCCTCACCATTGGCATCTAGATTCTCTGTTAACAAAATATCATCAGTCTTGAGTTCCTCATAGTCCTTCTCTTTCACAGTGTCTGCTTCATTATTGGACTCGGTGGGAAGGATTGCCTCTTCTGTTTTACCTGCTTCTGTAGTGACTGAGATTCCTTTCGTCAGAAAAGGAACAGACTTGACAACAGTGTAAGACCTGGCCGACAGGTATTTGTTGACCTGGGCGAGGACTATTGTGTAGTTGTGCCCCTCAGTGAGAGGCTTGTTGATGACTCTACCGTAGACACTATCGCTTTCTTCTTCTGTTCCTATTTGTACCGTGCAATCCTTGTTGACACTACATACATGGGCTATCCACCAATTACTTGAGTTGATAGAACGGTCCAGCTCTGTTTTTATCTCTGATAATTCAAGTGTGCCATTATTGTTATCAGTTTTTTCATTTGATTCAACAATGACGAGCAAGTCACTCAACAACTCATTTAGTTCAGTTGAACCGTTGACGTTTGTTTTATCTTGCCAGACTACTTTCTCATCATTTATGAGAACTAGTGGTAATCTTTTAACTGGAATAAGAGATGGTGGTATATCAATTATTTTACTAGCTTCTTGTCCAAGTCTTCTTGTAAATGCTCTAATAGTGACTTGATAAGAGGAAGCACTCTGAATGTTTTCAATTACATGAGAATAAATCTCCTGTTCTTCTTTCACAACATAATTAATTGTTGATACACTTTGACAGCACAATGTTTCATCAGAAGAAGACAAATGCTCTACATCTATTTGGAATTTTCGCAATATTCCGTTGAGCAAGTAAGGTATTCTCCATGAGATTGTTAAGTTAGACTTGTAGATGTTTTCCACCTTTATATCACCAACTGTGGAGGGCATTGTTTCTCGTGTGACAACCTGGATGGATTTTACAGATCCTCCTTCAGGAAATTCTTCGTTGAAAATGTCAATTGAGACTACATATTTTGTGTTTTGTTTTAAATTTACTAATGTATAACACGCATATGATGGCCAAGCTTTGCACATCAGTTCGTGTAAGTCTGTAATATTAAAAGATTTCTTCTCTGTTTGACTCTGAAGATTTACGTTGATTCTTGTAATTGTTGAGTTCGTATCTGGCATCTTCCATCTTAATCCAATCAAATGTGCACTTGCCTTGTATGCTTTAAGATCCTGTGCAATTAAGAACGATGTTGCTTTCGTAGAGAAAATATGTTCTAGATAATTTTGTAGATTATAACCAATATGGTTTACGTACATTATCCTGACTTTGTAGTTGGTCTTCGGGTTGAGTCCTGTAAAATCTATATTTTTACTGTACACATCGGACGCATTGATAATGTTATCATGAGAGTCAAAAAGTTCTACTCTGTACTTTTGAAAAAATCCATTCATTTGATTGCAAATGGCTGGAGGATCAGTCCAATACAACTGCACGCTTTCATTTGTAACTCTAAATTTATATTTGAGTAAAGTTGGTGAAACTGAGGGTAGCTTACCTCCAGTGATAATTGTGAAACTTTTTGAATCCGTCATCTGATTTTGATTCATGGTAATGAATATAGAATATTGTGCATTGGGTTCCAGGCTCAAGGTGTAATTTGTACATGATGTGGATACTACTTGTAAAGAAGACTTGACGATCTCATCTTTGTCACAGGATAATCTTCTTAACAACTTGTACTTAATATAGTATGGTTTATTTAGTGGGTTCTTGAACCATTCTAACTGAACTTTTGAGCTTTCGATATTTGTGACAATGCCAGCTATACGTAACATGTCATCAGTTTTTGAATCTGTAAGAACTGTAACATTAGAAATAGTAGAACTCTCTCCATAAATTGTACTTTTCTTCAATTTTATTTCATATGTTTTGTCAGGACTTAAAGATTTTATTATAATTTTGTTTCTATATATATTAAAGATTTTTCTTGTCTCTGTTAAGTTATATTGATGATTAGTTATTTCCAGTATATAACTTGAGAAAGGACATTCATTGTCTTTTTGTGATATCATAGTTTCATTATTCCAGACTAATGAAACAGAAGAATTACTAACTTCTGTGACGTTTAAATTGTTATTAATCTCTGAAACATCACATTTTGTTCCACCTGATGAAATTTTAGAGTACTGTGGATCATTGGTGTGGAGTGTTTGATCTACCAAAAGAACCCGGAAATAATACCATCGTCCAGGTTTTAAATTATATACTAAATAGTTTGTCATGTCTGGGCTAAATTTTTGGTATGAAGAATTATGCCAATGTATCTCAGCATTCTCTCTGTATTGAATCAAGAAGAACTGTGTATTGTCATATGACTTCATAATATTACTAGCGGTAAAGTTGAGACCAAGTTTTATCGAGGTATAATCTGAGTCTAAAGTTACTGGAGATCCCTTCCAATAAGAATGAGGACTCTTACAAGAGGGCCATATCAAATAGGGTGAATCACACTCTCTTTTACACTCTCCTGTATACTTGTCACATCCACCCTTACACTGACCACAAGATTCCTGACAATCTGCTCCGTATGTTCCTTCTGCACATTCTTGTAGACATTGGTCTCCATGGTAACCCGGTGCACATGAACATCCATATGAGGGCGTGCACAGAATCACAGCCTTGCATTCTATGTCATCATATGAACATAATTTGGAGCAAAATCGCCCAAAGGAATTCCTACCACAGGCGATTTCACAGTAGTCTCCGGTAAAGCCTGGTGGACAGATACAAATATTATCTAGTGTATCCAAGCGGCCCCCGTTCAAACAATTAGTATTAGTTATCTTATGAGTGATGTTTTTTTCCTTTAAAGCTACTAAATATGTATCTGTTATGTTTAATTTTGAACATTGTTGTAATTCCTGAATCCGATAAAGTTCCTGATCTCCTCCTTCCCATATGTCCGTGATGTACGCATGTTTCTCAGCTCTGATCTTAATCTGCTTCTCTTGAGTCCAATCCTGAGGGAATCTTATGTTCACTTTGACGAGCACCATTTCATCAACATCAGTCTCAGAATTCGAATTTGGCTGTAGAGTAACTATATTTTTTTCTTCTATTTCGAGCTCTTTAGGCGGAATGTCTCCTTCTTTATCGATAAAAGTCATTATTTTGCTGTTTAATTTTCGATAGTAATTTATAAAAAGCGAGGAATCATTTTTGATTTGAAGCCATGGAGACACAATTAATCCGTCGTCAGTTAGACCATTATTTAATTTGTGTTTCACAATTTTGTAAGCACACCTGTATATTTATAACTGTAATCATATATTGTCTTTTGTTCTAAAGTCATAAAATCACCCATTTTTATGTTTACATGGATTACTTCATTACCAATAACATCGTAAATGACTAAATCTGTTTCAATTTAATGACAATATGAATCTGGTTTTCTCCATTACTATAATAGACATAAATTAAACATTTTTTGGTACCTAAACATACTTCTAGAGTATTTCCGATAGAAACTTTAAATGTGATGTGTGAACCACTCAGTTGTTTTAGAACAAACGTGAAATCATTAGAATCCACTTTTCTCTGTTGTACGACAAGAAAAATATTTTTTTCTTTTTTAATATCAGACATCTTTTGAGTATCAAAAATAATTAAACTGGAGGTCCTGTAGTATTCAGCATGATTACTCTGGCGAATTGTCACCGCGTTATCTATTAGTGATACAAACATTTTTTCCATCGTTTTCTTTGTTGCCTTGAACAAACCATCTGCCAAATAATCAACACCTGGTATTGGTTTCCCTATGAGAGGACCCATTTCATCACCCATGGTCCACTGGCTGCTAGAAAATGGAGCACTCACTGTCGGTATTGTGGGTGACACAAACGGATAGATAATTTCAGCATCATCCGTTCTGTTATTCCTCATTCTCATGTAAGGTAGACCGATGGCATCCCCCTGAGGGTGCACTGTCACAGCACAGGAGTCCAGGTAGGTCCTGCTGACTTCTCCACTCTGGTCAGCTTGCTCGTACACATTGAACTTGTACATGGTCGTGATGTCATGGTGGTCACCTGAAAATAAATAAAAAATTAGAAGATTTCAAGGAACTGTTATGTGCTCATATTTACTTAAACTAAACAACTTACATAATAATTTTACTCAATAACTCAAATAAAAAGTTAACATGGTGAATATATTTATGTAGAGAAAGGAAGATAGTTTTTTTTTTTTTTTTTTTTTAACAATTTTTATAGATGTTTATTATACAACAAAGGTTTATAACATCTGTTAAAAACTATCAAAGATTACAGAAAATACAAGAAAAAAATATAACTATCTACATCTGATAAGTTCAAAATTGAAAAAATATGAACAATCAAAATAATGCTAAAGTATCACCTATACTTAATATTATTAATAAATCTATATCTTAGTAAATAGTTTTATATCTTTGAAAAAATTAACGGTTTTTAAAATCTGATCTTCATCATCACAATAAATTATTTTCTAAATTAATTTCACACCTCCACTTTGAGAAAAGAAGATAGTTTATCTCCTGTCTTGAATCGAACACTTTACCTCTAAAATATAAACAGGGTGTTTTTTAAATACCTGTGACTCTTTTTTTGGGGGATTTTAAGTTTACTAAAAAAAAACCCTCACTGTGCCAATACAATACAAAATACAACACAATGCAATACAATACTCTGTTTATCCTGCAAGAATGAGACAAAAGTGTTAAACAACTTTTCGAGCTATATTTAATGTTAAAATTCCATTTCATCTTTCGTTTCGCGTTTTAAACGACACTCCAGAAGAGTCCATTTTCACACATTCTACCCTGTATTTCGAGAACAGTAGGTATGTTGCAGCTCACTTAAATTTGTTTGCAATGAATTGCCTTTTAAAAAAAAGTGCCACACGACATACCATTTCAATTTTAAAGTTGGCCCTAGCCCAGCTTGACTGGGGCACTATAGCAAAACAAAGGTGGTTGGTTCAGACCCAAGGAAAGGATATAAAAAAATCTGTTACCTCCGCGTAAAGAACACGCAAGATTCACATTTCCAGCCCAACCAAATTTAATATTGGGCAACTTTTCTATTTTTTTGTCCTTCAATAATTGTTTGATTTTGAGTTCCACCTGAATTTTTACACAGAACTGGGTAATTTTATCTAGATAAACGTTTTATTATAAGAACATAAAATCTAATTTCTTACTCGTCAGAATTGGGGTAAAATATCAAATTCCAAATATAAAATCGAACATAATAATCAAATCATGTATTTCAACCCATTAACGCCTGAACTGTTGGAAAACGTTGATCCATTTGAAAAAAATAAATATTAAAACTTCTGATGGAACAACTAATAGAACTGTCTAGTAAAATTCAGAAGGTAGCAAATATTGTCAACAATGAGAACTATATTGTTGTAAAGTGGCAATATGTACCGTATTGAACCAACAGGTCAGAAACTTGCACTGCCTCCATCGTTGTCATATGGCAACGCTAGGCGTTAATGGGTTAATCATGCCTAATACCGTAGTCGATGACGCGTTGAATGGACCTGTTCTCGTAGGATCACCGTAGTAAAGCAACGTCCAGCGAGGTGAATACTTCGTGATGCTGGCATTCCGGCCCAACCGGGCTGGGTGAAGTTAATGTGGGTAGCAGGTTTGTGAGTTTTCTGCTAATGGAGGGTAACACCGCCGTTTTGAAAGCGACGTCAAACCAAATTAACAAAAAAAACACCGCCAATATTGGCTTTCCTCAGTTTTAGGAAGTCTTTCCGATTTTCCTCTCCAACTTACCCAAAACTGCGTACAATTTTAATAAAAAGAAAAGATGAATAATTAAATTTCTCATGATTTTCTTATGTTAGACCTGCTCGGTATAAAAAAACGTTTAAACGTTACTAATATTCTCAAGCATTTTTTATTAACTTATTTGATTTTTTTTTAATAATAACAGAACTATTTTTTTAACAATAAAACTCAAAGGTACAAATATAGGAGTCACTATAGTACAACTTATCACTATAGTAAAAGCACTGGGTAGCTTTGTGATGCTAAGCTGATTTAACTAACATTGTAGTAGCAATATATGATATTATTTTCCCTTATCTATAAGTCATGAGGCCGATGAGTCTTATCTAGGGTCAATAAGTTCAATACCAATTTAAATAATATAATTGTATACTTATATTGTTGCTATGTATTATAATAGTAATATTTCACATGATTGTGATCATAATTATAATCCGAGCGGTGTAGCGTTCTAAGCTTACACGTGAGCTGACCTGAGTTCGAATCCCAGAAGGGCGGGAATAATAAGAATAATAATATCGCCTATTTTATACTGCCCGATTGGGACTATTAAGTCCCATTATTCCAGTAGTAAGCCCAAGAGTATTATTAAGTGGTAAAAATCCCAAATGTAAGGAAATCTTGTGATGTTCAGGCTGGGTTTCGAACCCACGACCTCTGGAACCTCTGGATTGACAGAGTGCCGCCTCTGGATTCACAGATTTAACACTGAGCTACCGGGGACATGTATGTTTCGGCTTTACTTTCCATACTTGCCATAATATTTGTGAATATTTCGTCTCTACTTCCCAAATTTTCCAGGTTCGACTTTATTCCTCTGTCTGTCCCGGTAGCTCAGTGGTGAAGGCGGCATTCTATGAATCCAAAGACTCCAGATGTCGTGGGTTCTAAACCCAGCCGGGACATGACAAGTTATCCTCCCATTTGGGACTTTTACCACATAATAATATGTCTCGGGCTTACTGCTGGAATAATGGGACTTTAGTAGTCTTAATCGGGCAGTATAAATAAGGCGATATTATTATTATTATTCCATTTTAGCTCGGGACATTACTACTGCTGCTCTCTGTATCTTCCACTGTGTATTTCAGGCTAACTTTGCGTCTTTTCATCTCTAAATTGTGCCTTTCTCTGAGGTTGAAATGTTTTTCCGCTAGAGGGCTTACATAGAAACGAAAAATTTGAGGAGCTGTAACGGTGATTTTTTTTTTTTTTAACAAGATTTGTGCTTTATTTTTGTACATCATTTCATTACAATATTTTGGATTGGTTGGGTTACGTATGGTAAAACTTTAGAGAAATTATTTATCTATGTAACGCAGATTGATGAGGAACATAAAAGTATTAATATTTACCTACCTATACATATTACTAAATGTTTAGTCACTAATCAACGCACCATGACAGAGTGGGTTGCTGGGTAGCGCACTAGCTTCGCACGAAAGTTGACCTGGGTTCGAATCTCAGCCCAGTCAAAAAAATCCGGTTCTGTACTTCGGATGCACGGGGTCTACTCATACGATCGAAGGAAAGATGAGTAGCTGTTTTGTTGTGAGCAGCGACCATTGAAAATGAATTGGATCTGGTCGAATCCAGATCAACAAGAAATGTGTATTCAAATTTTGGATACAACCGATACTTTTAAATTGGTTACAGTTGTTTGTAAGGATAATTCCAGTGCGCTCGTGTTGACCCAGCACCTAAATAGGAAGTACTGTGTCACTTCTTTACCATTAGTGGGGAGGCATACTACGGGATGGGCAGGCTACAACACAGACCACAAGCGTATACAGTTGCTCCTGTTTCATGGCTACGAAATAAAAAAAGGCTGTGAGAAACACTCATCTTTAAAAAAAAAAGGAGAAAAAGGTTGTTTTCGGTCATTGGTCCGTGTGCCTGTCTGTGTGTCTCTGTATGTGTGAACACGATATCTCTACAACAGTAAGAGCTAGTGACTTGAAATTTGGTCTGGAAAATTATTTTATACACCAGACGAACCACGAAACTTTTGCTTGAAACATCCCGATTAGACCAACTTTTTAATTAAATTTATCGTTGATGGGGGTTGTGACATATCAAATCCAATGATTTTAAAGTGGTGATTATGAACCCAGGATCGAGCAGGAAATTAAGTACCTACAAATATGATAGGAAGTTACTGAACACAATGTATTAAAAATATGTTAAAAATATTTTGGGGAATTTTTTATAGCGTAGGGAACCTTACTTTTGAGACGTCCCTAGTACATGCCTAACCTACCTCATGCTAAACTTCCTAAGGCCAAGTTAAAATTATTGTGTTAATTTGCACAATAATTATAATTACCTATAACTTGACTTTATTATTATTGTGTCTACTTCACTCTTAAGTCATAAAGAATTGTGCATATTTATTATTATTTGCATAATTCTGATTTCGATTTTTTTTTGTCTCCCACTTTGTGAATATTAATTAAATATGACGTAACTTCCTCTAGTATAGAATATAAAATAAATATGTATCATGTATAAACCTACTTAACTACATATTATTTCACGTTGACGCATGCGCTCATAAAACAAAAACACAAAGGGCTTTCTGATGTCTTGCTGTTAGCATTGAATAATAATACATTATTATACTCTTATGTATATAATTAAAATTATTGTCTATATTCAACCCATCGTCTTCTGTATGTTAGGTTACCTACTGCCGTTACCTTTATTTTACGAGGGAGTATGCTCCTTTGTGTTATTTTAGCAAAATGGGTATCCAGCCTATATCTATTCTTAGGTCGACTTGGTATTACTAAAATCAAACAGATTAACTACCTAAATAATAGGTATTTAATATAATATAGAAGAAAAAATCTGGTGTGACATCACACGACTTTCCTTATCACTCGAAAATACGTGCAAAGCCGCCACTGGTGATGGCCGTTCTGGCTAAACGATAAGAGCTGTGAAAATTTTATATGAACAAGTTTTTCTTGTAATAAAAATATAATATGGGTATATTCTGATCATTTGTTTTGGAACCCGGCCCCAATTTACCGGTATTTTGGGAGGCTCCCGCTTGGACTAACTTTTTTACTTTTCATACTAGGTAGGGATTGTGACATATCAAATCCCACAATTTTTAAATGCTGATTACGAATTTTACATTGATTTTCAGCTAACTGTTACCGTTGAGTAACCAGTGGCGGATTTGGACGTATTTTCGAATGACAAGGAAAGTCGTGTGGTGGCACACCAGATTTTTTCTTCAAGTTATTACTTTTTCATTGCCATACAAGCTACAGTTTCAAGCTACTAAGTGAGCCATGGTGATAAAAAATAACTTTGTTCTGAGTAACCTGGTGGGTTAATAATGGGGGACATAAAACAAAAGATTCGCCACACGGTAATGAGTTAATTAAAAAGAAGACGCATTGCTCTACCGTGCAATATTGCAACACCGCAAAGCAGGAGGTGCCATAAATTATTTTATAACTCAATAACAAAGAATCATAATTAAAAAAATCAGCAGAATGTTGAGGTATCAAGAACGAAGGTTTATTCATATTATTATCAATAACAAGTTTTTTATTAGTAATAATATTTCTTGTATTATTATAATGAAAGTATTTTACTACATATTATTATTAAATAATAAATTTCCTGTAGTCATCAAAATCAATGTACTACGTCAGTGGCTCACTTGATAAGACAGATTTTTTTATTTCTTAGAAGAGTGGAGTTCTCAATATCAGATATTACATTTAGAATAGTCTACTGCACTCATAATTCGTGATATGGAGATTGGTGGTGTCCTAAGTACAGAAAAATATATTTGCAAGACCAATCTGTGTGTCTTTTTTAATTTGAGTCTAACGTCACTTTCAAGAGCATGGTCATAATTATGACGACGGGGGTTTTACCGTCCTTTCTTTTTGGGAACTCACAAACCACCTAAATGTTGATAAATTTCTGAAACAAACAGCAAGCAAACTTAGCGAACGCTGGAACAAACCATCTTCCCAAACACTAGGATGGTTGAGGGTTAAAGTCCAGATGTCTATTATCAATAAGAATGAGGGGGATGAGGAAGAAAGTGCGGTGTGTTGAATGTGAAGTTGTTTAATAAAAAATCAAAAAATGTGTTGGTGGTTATAAAAAACAAATTAAGCCTAATTGTAATTTTTTAACTAAAAATATTGCAAGCTGCCTACTTCTACAATTTTACTTCCGAGAAATCTCTAATATTACAAATCGGAAGTATTGTGTTCGTTTTTGTAAAAAAAAAAAAATATTTTTTGCTCCGATTTCAATTTTTTTTGTATTGGTTTTGAAAACACCTAATAATATATCATATTTCATAATATCATATTAAGTTTATATAAAATGGACGAATGTACTTTCATATCTGAAGATGTACGAGGTACTACTCCAGAGTAAAATAAATACTGATGGTATTACTTGAGATATTATCATCCAGTTATATGGTTTTCTAAACTGGAAAAAAACCTTTACGAGTTGGATAAAATACATACAATGATAAAACCTTACCAGAAAGAAGAAGAAAAATCTGTTAGAAAAAGTTTAATTCTATTATTTGTATAAAAAAGTCCCTTGAAAATTTCTTTTTACAATTTACCTACCTACTAACGCGTTGTGGAAATTTCCTTTTCTCATTCTTCACAAAATGTATACCTATCTATGTATCTATGTTTAGTAAAAACAACATATTATTGTACTCTGGACCATTATTTTTCCCCCCCGGGAAAATCTTCACAATTCAAACAATTAGGCAGGGATAAACTTTAATCCAACACAGAGGTAGAGCTTTCATTATACCTGCTTGGCAATTTCAGGCAAATAAAGCACAACCTTGAAAATTGTTGTTTTTTTTTCTTTCTTTTTTTCTCGAGAAAAGTTATAATTTTATAGGTAAGTGTTACACGATTTTTTTTCTCTCTTTCTCTGTCTCTGTCTCTCTGTCTCTCTCTCTGTCTCTCTCTCTCTCTCTCTCTCTCTCTCTCTCTCACTCTCTACCTCTCACCCTCTCTTTATTCTACTTCTTTCAATTTGCCTTTTCCCAAATCTACTTAGGGTCGGCAATTGTCAAAAGTTTGCTCATCATTGAGGTTGGTAGGTTGTGGTACTCTTACTTCCACATTTCACGGCTGGATGTCCTTCCTAACGCAAACCTTGTTGACTTGTTGGGCACCAATGATTTCTCTATCTCTCCCTTTCTCGTTCTCCCTCTGTCTCTCTCTTTCTCATTCTCTCTCTCTCTCTCTCTCTCTCTGTCTATCTATCTCTTTCTCTTATCACTCTAAAGGAAGTCAAGTTCCTCCACTGGTGACTCGACGGTAACATTTAGCTGAAAATCAAAGTCAAAATCGTAATCAGCAACTCAAAATCCTTGGATTTGATATGTATGTCTCAACCACCATCCAAGAATGATAAAAAAGTTAGTCTAATGGGGCCCTCTCCAAAATACGCGTAAATTGGGGCCGGGTTCCAAAAAGTTCAAGATGTCAAAAAAATGATCGAAGTAAACCCCTATATTTTTTTATCCTACGATTAATGTTTTTATTATTATTATTATTTTTGTATATTAAACTAATCCAAAGGAACGGCCCTTGCAGCCACTTTTTGTGGCCGATTTCAAGGGCCGCATAAAACTCTCTATACAGGGTGTCCCGTATACAGATGCAAATATTTTGAGGGTAGGTTCAGCCCACCGTGGACTATCATATGAGCGAAACTTGCAGTGGGGCATTTTGCTTCGTTAAAGAGTTATGGCCAAATCCCTGTTTTTCCCACAGGTCTAGAGGTCACTTGGATCGATGCACGTTTTTAAAGAAATGATAGCCAGTAAGTAATTTTTGACTTCATGTATGGATAGTCATGCATATTTCCCTTGAAATGCAGTTGGTTGCATAAAAAAATATTGAAAGACCAGAGAGATATTTAATCATAAGTTCAATACTTTTCTAAAATTTGATTTTTCCCTGTTTTCCCTTTCGTGAATTTAGAGTACTTCTACAATTGCAATTCTGCGTATCACTAGTTAAAAAAATACCCTATTATGTTTAGTTTTAGAAAAAAGAAAGCTCATTTATATTACTTTAAAGATCATGGAACGCAAGACACACAAAACTCAAAAAACACTTCTGAATCATGATGGAAAATTCAAAGTTGGCTGAATTTTAACAGAATTGGCGCGTAATTTGAGGTATAAATACACTGCTCTGGGATGTTTAACAGAGGGAAATTGATCATTCACAGTGGTCGGTCGGTGTGAACTTTTATGTGAATGGGGTTACGGGGTCACAGGGTTATCATGAGGAAAAATGAGAGAGGCTGCAACGAAAGCAGCAACCAGTGGTGTAATTATGGACAAATAATACACATGGAGAAAGACTCTGCGCTAACAACAAAAATTGTCATTTTATTTTTAGAAGTAAAATTAAAAATATCATTTTTGTGTTTATCACAATCATGATATCAAAAACATAACAAATAGTGCCGAAAATTAACCTTGGTTAAAACTCGAACATCCAACCTTAAGGTTACTATTATTATTAATATTTATTTTTATTTTATAATCAATTGGACCAAGCTTTATTTACATTTTTTTTTTTTTTTTACAATGAACATGGTAACAATTTGTGAAATTAATATAAACAAAGACTGATCAAGGGTGGTGATACATGTTTGTAGTTTATTGATAAACTACAAACATGATACATTCTGCAACACAGGACATGAAATGAAAAAAACCCAAAAAGCCAGCGTCGATGGCATGTTGAATACACCGGTTCCCTTCAGAACACCGAAGTTAAGCGACATCCAGCGAGGTTAAGACTTGGATGGGTGACCATTCAAATTCTAATTCTCGTGACGCTGGCTTTTCCCGGCCCCACTCAGGCTGGGTAAGGTCAATGTGAGTAGCAGGTTTGTGAGTTTCCTGCGAATGGAGGGTAAAACCCCCGTCGTGATATGACCATGGCAGTTGAAAGCGACGTTAAACCCCACTTGTAGCGAACCCAAAAGAATATGTAGCGAACCAAGGGCGAGGTTTAAAGCTTGTGGCTTTCTCTTCCACCGAACAAATTGATCGCCTTGTTATTTTAACTATTAGATTTGATTGATATAGTTGGTTAATAGAACTAATTGTACTCAGAAAATTTTCATTCATAACTTGCAGTTGGCACAAAAATAGTCACACAGACCGCTTCAGGCATCGAGTGTTCTTCAAAATGCAATAGCGCCCAGATTCAAAATTTGAAAGATGTGTTTCTCTCCTTCTGGTGCCGTTTGATAAGGCGTATCTCATTCGTTCCTTCACGCGTCTGAAAGAACTTTGTATTTATTGAAACAAAATAGCAAAGGGTATTTTTTTACCTAGTGATACGCAGAATTGCAATTGTAGAAGTACTCTAAATTCACGAAAGGGAAAACAGGGAAAAATCGAATTTTAGAAAAATATTGAACTTATGATTAAATATCTCTCTGGTCTTTCAATATTTTTTCATGCAACCAACTGCATTTCAAGGGAAATATGCATGACTATCCATACATGAAGTCAAAAATTACTTACTGGCTACCATTTCTTTAAAAACGTGCATCGATCTAAGTGACCTCTAGACCTGTGGGAAAAACAGGGATTTGGCCATAACTCTTTAACGAAGCAAAATGCCCCACTGCAAGTTTCGCTCATATGATAGTCCACGGTGGGCTGAATCTACCCTCAAAATATTTGCATCTGTATACGGGACACCCTGTATACATAAAAAAACACTGTCATTGTCATGAACTGTCATTTTGTTTATTATTAATAAATATTTGTAGTTTTAAGATTTGCAAGACATACATTACATAGGATACCAACTGGCATACTAAAGTATGAAGCTCTCATTCACCAAAAACATAACTGTCAACAGAAGGGCCAAATCTGGAAAATGAGAAATCCCAGCTCATTAAGTAGAGAAAGAAGGCAGGACAGCATTTTATGTGTATTTTATTTGTTGATTTGGCCAGTTTGTGCACAACTGCACATAGGTGAGTAACTGGGTACCTTTATTTATAAATCCATGCTATTCCGGATCCAGAATAACTTGTTCAGAATATTCTGCTCCGGCCAGGAAACGAACCCGCAACCTCCGAGTCAGCAACAACTGAGCCACGGAACCTGTGGTATTTAATGCATAATGGCTCACTTGTTTGCTCAGTTATTGACTTCTTACTTTTGACTGCTGGAGTCTTTTCAGTCTTACCTCGGCAGTATAAACAAGGTATATACTATTCTAATCTATTCTTACTTGTCCTGCCCTCTTCTCCCTTGTAGAATCAGCAATAAATTAGGTTTTTTCGGCTATTCAAAATGCCCATTTTTCAAATATTCAGGATATTTCAGAAGTAATTCAAACATTCTCGGAATTTTTTTAGAAAAAATAATTTCTATATTAACCAGATCAGATAAAACGCTCCTTCCAGTTCTTCACCAGCCAGCAAGGTGCCCAAGACACTTGCCGCATTGCAGTATTGTGTCACTTCTCGCCCATCAGAGGGGAGGCATACTACGGGATGGGCAGGCTACAACACAGACCACAAGCGTCTACAGTAGCTCCTGTTTCATGGCTACGAAATCAAAACGTGTGTGAAACACTCATCTTTTTAAAAAAATGTTAATATTTAAATTTCATTCCCATGAATTTATGTAATAATCAGATTTATTATTTATTTACAGTTTGTGATAGATTTCATCTGCTTCTATAGGCACTTGGCCTGATGCACCACTCTTCACCCAGATAATACGCTGCCAAGTTTTCAAGTCCAAAAGACAAGATTTATAATCCTCTGGAATATACCCAATTTACGTTATAAGCTTTGAAAATGTTCTGACGTCATAACGCCACATGTCAACAATATATTTCGCGATATATTTACATGATAAGGAATACATGAAACATCATAGTAATATTGGTAGAAAAGAAATATCTTAGAGCGAGGTGAAATATAATTCATCATAGGGTGGCGTCATTGTGAACAATGGTAGCCAGACAGTGGAGGGGAATGACTCAGCACTTCTACCACTGTCTTTACAAAGAGGCTAATAATTGACAAGGGCCCCCAGAACCAAGGCAATGCTTTTCTACTCCCTGTTTATAGTACCCCAGCCAGACTGCTGGTCTACTCACTGTTTATAGTCCCCCAGCCAGACTGCTGGTCTACTCCCTGTTTATAGTTTCCCAGCCAGACTGCTGGTCTACTCCCTGTTTATAGTTTTCCAGCCAGACTGCTGGTCTACTCCCTTTTTATAGTCTTCCAGCCAGACTGCTGGTCTACTCCCTGTTTTTAGTCTCCCCACCAGACTGTATAATTAGAATAATTTTATTATGGTCTTGCTCTGTTTCTCTATTCTTTTTCTATGATAGGAGGGAGTATCTGGTATTTTTTTTTTTTTGGTTGAAGGCAGGAAAAAATCTTTTAAAGACACCCAGGTCATCCTGACTTGGGGTGTGGGATTTCCACCCACTAAAAACCCACCTTCTCAAAGAGCTAACCGCACCTGGAACCGAAAAATATCATTACTTCAAGTGCGGCGCTGTAGGACTCTACTGATTCCGTTGTAGGGCCCTCCCATCTCTCTCTTTTATAACTATGATTTCTCTCACCATTTTCTCTATACACTCCCAATTCTCTTTGCTCATCAACATTTCCTCTATTATATTCTCTACACTTAACACTCTCCCTAACTTTGTATAACACTCTTCTCTCTGTCCCTTAAATCTCTCACACACAAAAAAGGTATGGGCAGCGTCATCCCTATTCACATCACAATATCTATACTTCTCTGTACGCACTTTTCTCATTCTCTTTAAATAATATTCAAAATTACCGTGACCGGTCAAGAATTGACTCAGATGGTAGGTCACGGTCCCATGCTTTCTCTCCATCCTATGATAGGAGGGAGTATCTGGTATTATTCCCATTGATTTGAGTTTAAAATATACGTCTTGTGAATAGGTCAAATCAGGAAGATAATGCACCATTAAATAATATTCAGTGGACACATAAAAAGAGAATAGATTCAATTTGGGGCTCCATACAATACTTTCACGACAGTGAGATCTGTAGGTATCTGTGGCTAACTTACGGATACGAATTTATCATTATATGTATAGTGTAGTATAAACTAAAATTCAGGGACGATTTAATTTATCAGTATATAAAGACGTCATTTATTAATATTGTTTCCAACGAACATGTAGTTATCATTTATTTGTGTTAATCACTTTCGAGCTATCACAACTACTCAAACTCGCTTTATTAAATCTACGCTGAAACCGGGACTTGAACCACCGACCTCCAGGTTACAAGTCCGCCGCCTTATCGATCAAGTTACTGAGGTCGGTTCCAGCGAACATGTATGTACATTGTACAAATGTACATATAAAAAAAAAGGTCACCATGCGTACAATGCCTAGCGCGCTAACTCACTCTGCCACGGTGACTACTGATATGACCATGCAGTTGAAAGCGATGTTAAATTTTTGTTTAAAAAAACGCTTGCATACGAGTCTGCAACCATTGGGACATTTTCATCTTTACTATTCAAGGTCCAAAACCCAACTGACCAAATTTCGTATTGTGCGCATGACACATACCTTCTCTCTTCTCTCCCTCTACAATTCAATACTTCGCCATTGTGCGCATGACACACACTTTCCCTCTTCTCTCCCTTTACAATTCAATATTTCGTTACATAATATCGTTACATAATATCGTTACATAATTTCGTCACATAATTTTGGTTATGTGCCAGAGCAAAGACATGAAAATGTCAATAAAATCAGAGTTTCATTTGAATAATTGCACATTGCATATCTAAATATTTCAAGGCGTTCATACAAATTTCTTCCTGTGAATGATTTTGGCAAGATGGTTATAGTTAGGCTGATTAATTTAATTTTATTTATTTATTGTTATATGTGAAAAGGTTTATTTAGTTTAACATAAATCAAAAAATAATTTCATATTTTAAATTCACGTTTATGTAACTAAATATTATCTATTAGCTATTATACTTCAAGTACCTTTTCATTATCATAGTAGCTATTAACATTTACATCACATATCTACAAATCAGTTATTTTCTGTGTAGGTAGTGGACATCTCCTATCTGACAAGTCTCACTATGCCAAACAGATGCTTCGGAATGTTACGGATCATAGTGAACCAAATTTCACTACCATGAGAATTTAAGACATCAGTATAACACACTACACAGTGGAAATATGTAATATAGGTATTATTTTGTGGACATAAAATAGAAACATTTTCGTAGGAGAAGCTCTTTAAACTTTTCATTCACTTTCATGCCATGATTCTTCAATTTGAGTGATTTAAAACAAATTTCAGATCACTTTGGATCCTAATGAGAAAAAATAGTAAAACCATCTATTTATTACATCACCCTGTATATCGAACACGCTGTACAATTTATCGATTACCATATTAAACACACAAAACAACTCCTCGGCTAACAGACAAATAAACTGTCGAGGCAAAAAATAACCAACAATGATCACATTTTGAATTCAAGATGAAAAACAGCATTAGTGGACTGGTACAAACACCTTCACACGTTGAAAGATAATAGAATGTGATGGAGGCGGAAGGGGGGATTAAAAAGATGTGGAGAGAGAGAGAGAGAGAGAGAGAGAGAGAGAGAGAGAGGAGAGAGAGAAAGAGAGAGATAGAGAGACAGAGACAGGGAGAGATAGAGAGAGGATAATGAAAAGAAGTGAAAGAGGAAAGAGAAAAGATGGGAGAAAAGGAGAGATAGAGAGAGAAAGAAAGAAAAAAACAGTAAAGAGACAGAGAGAGAGAAGAAGACAGAGGAGATAAAGAGAGAGAGAGAGAGAGAGAGATAAGAGAGGAGGGGAGAATGAAGAGAAAAAGGGATATAAATAGGAGGTAAAGACTGAAGAACAATGAGAATACAATGGAGGATGAAAAAATGATATAGTTATTGAGAAAGCAGAAAGTTAGAAGTAATGTGAGTATATAGAATACTCAAGAAGGGTGGAAGAAGAAGTAGAAGAGAACCTGTTTTTTCGCTACAGGTTAATTTTTCGTCAAAATAAGATTATAAAATTTAAAAATAACTGGTAAAAAAAACAATAAATCCTTTAAAAAAAAAAAAAATTTACTTTGGTATAAATGACGGTAGATATGAGCTGGTATATAGTTATCGTTAAAAAAATGAAGCTCTGCTACAAATATGTTATTTGAATTTTATGGAGAAGGGTAAAATGTTTTTTTTTGCCTTCTGAAACAATCATTTTCTTGATTTTGCAACGCACACACAATTCTCTGCAAGTGGATAAAATATCTACAAACATTGTTCATGATCTGTACGAAAATATTCAATGCCGATTTAATAAGTTTACCTTTGACCAGACACCCACTCCTGTTCAAGCGTATTGAAAGGTTGATCTAAAACCTTCCATGGAGGCGGGTGAGTTGGCAGCCTCCCACGTATGACGCACATACCTTCCTTTCAACACCAAGCATCGCTGGACTTATACAAAGTCCGCCATTTTCAGACCAAACCTGCCGCCTCTTGACCCAACCCGACGGTATAAAAGCCTCCGACGAGCAAGCTCCTGTCTTCATTTCAAGTTCCAACTTGCACGTGCACGGGTCCTCCGGGTGACGCATTTCTTCCAACGGCTTTTCAACGGATTTTTCTCGTAATTTTGAATTTCGAAATTCGCCAGATATTTGGTCACGAATATTTTTAGCCTGCAGATTTATTTTTGGCGGATTGACTAGCGTAAGTCAGCATGAATTCTGTTCTGGTGGCGTGCACTAGGGTGACGGTTGTGTTGCTGATCTCCTGTCCTGGCAACGTGTGCTGCAGGTGAGTCAGCATGCATGCGAGCTCTGAATAATCCTTAGTAGGCGGCCACAACGAGGACCCTTGATCCTAGACCCTAGACCTTACACATAGATATAGACGTCTACATATCGACGATTTTCGGAACTCCGTTCAGGTCGCTTACATTTAATAACATGGTTATATTATTTGCGTGGTACCGGGGCCACCCTAGGGTCCAGGGTCTAGGGCTCCAATGTGTTCGCACACTTAGTTCTGCGCAATTTTTCAAGAAAAAAGTACTTCACCAACCAATGTTATTTTTCTATCGTATTTGTGTTAGTTACAATAACACTCTCTACAGTAAGTAGGCGGCCATAACGAGTACCCTGACCTATACCCTACACCCTCGACCCCAAACCGTGTACCTACGGCTTGACATACATTCAATAGCATGGTTAGATATTTAGAGGTACTGGCTCTACCAGGGTTCAGGGTGGTCTCTGTTGTGTCCGCACATTACTCATGACATGACAATTTAATTCGTATTTCCGATAAGACCACGTAATGATACGTCTTGGCTTACTGCTGGACTAATAGGACTCATGAGTCCTGATCGGTACTACAAATAAGGCGATATTATTATTATTATGGCCAGGGTATCTCCTCTCCTCTCGAGTATGTGAAGCACCTCCGACAGGGTTTACACCAGGAGCGATCTATTATCGAAGCTCTGATGTTGCTTTCTTCAAAATGAAGAGAGGTTGTCCTCTCCGTAGCCATTCCCCTTGGTGGTTCCATCATTAATCCGATGGGAAAACACGTTTGGGGTTTTGAATGGTTCCAGCCACTTTTGCACATTGTGAACTGTGCTGAGTGCTCACAGAATCGTCTCCATGAGATTTTCGACCTGTGAGGGCTAATTGCAGATGTTTCTATCTGGGCGATGAGATGCCCACCCCTGCCCATTATTAATTATTATTGCTATTTTTTTTTGTTACCTATTATACCATGAGATACTAAACAAGTTATCTATTTCATTACTACCCATAACTGTTATTGTCAAGATAATAAAAATGCAATATCTCCATTTATGCATGTGTAGGTGTTGACCCTCACACTAGAGCCATATATTATCCATGTACTAATAGATATGGACTGCTTGATAAGTTATCAAGTGCATATTATAATTAGCACATAGGTGAGGACAGCAATGCATATTTCTGGCGATTTTTTTCTATGCGATAGAAACCCAGAACTCTTCACTGCATGATAAATAAAATATTATTATTATTATTATATTATGAGGGGGGACCCAAAAGTACCGGGAATTAGGTGGTGGGGGAACGCGGAGGGGGGGATCGGGTTCTCCAATGTTTCTATTCCAAGCGGCCACTCTCCCAAGTAAGTGTGCAAAGTTCATTTGCTGTGAGTGCATTCGTTTGTCCGTGAGAATTTTTCTAGTGAAACGACTTTTTTCTTTTCGGCGAAAACGTGAAATGGCTACGTGAAATGGCTGAGTGCGGAGAGCAACGAGTGGCTGTAAAAATTTCGGTGTCATAGCCGTAGCACCATGATTCCTCGTCAGTTATAACCTTGAGAAAAAAATCTGGGTCTTCATCCAACTGATTTAGCAGCTCCAGACAGGCCTGAAGTCGCGACGCTCCTTATTTTGATCGTCAGAGAGAAGGCGAGGAACAAATTTGGCTGCAATCCTCTTCATGATCAAATCTTCAGTTAAAATCCTCTGAATTGAACTCCATGACAATCCAGACATCTCACAAAGTTGATCGATGGTTCGGTAAGGTCTTCACGGACAAGAATGTTGATGTGTTCAATGTTTTCGTCCGTTCTTGAAGCCATTTCACTTTTTCGCCGAAAAGAAAAAAGTCGTTTCACTAGAAAAATTTTCACGGACGAACGAATGCACTCAAAGCAAATGCACTTTGCACACTTACTTGGGAGAGTAGCCACTTGGAAAAGAATCACTGGACAACCCGATCCCCCCCTCCGTGTTCCCCCCACCACCTAATTCCCGTTACTTTTGGGTCCCCCCTCGTATGCTTTATTAGGTAGGACTTTATTTGAGCGCGCGATTAGCTCAGTGGTCAAGTACTCGCTTGCCATACAGATGGTCCCGGGTTCGATCCCCTGTGCCGACAAAAATTTGTATTCTTAATTGGTTACAATTGTTTGTAAGGGATACCTTACAGTGCTCTCGTGTCGACCCAGCACCTAATTGGGAAATATCACTTCTCGCCCATCAGAGGGGAGGCATACTACGGGATGGGAAGGCTACAACACAGACCAAAAGCGTCTACATTAGCTCCTGTTTCATGGCTATGAAATAAAAACGGCTGTGAAACACTCATTTAAAAAAAAGACAAAGTAATATACAGGGTGTCCCACCAAACTTGGACACCTCAAATTACTCGGCCCCTGAAAGAGTTTTTGAAAAATAAAAAAATCTAGGGTACATGTGCTAATTATGCGGTTTTAGTTATGAAATTTTTTTTATACAGGGTGGTTCAAAAGTCAGAAATTGAGGTGTCAACTTTCGATTTTTAAATGGATTGACCTGAATTTTATTTAATTATTTTTACTTCTAAATGATTTTCTGAGTACTTTTTTAAACAAAAATATTACATACAGGGTGGTTTTTTTTTCGACCAATTTTTTTCTAAATCTTGAATAACTCAAGTTCGGTTAATTTTTTCGATAACAAGAAGAAAATGTGTTTGTGTAATGAATACACGCACTTTCAATTGGCATCAAAAATTTTTATACAGAGTGGTTCACAAGTGAAATAATGACTTGATTTTTTTTAAAACCGAGTTTTTTTAATTTTTTATTTAGGATTAATAATTCTCGTCTAATTTTACACATTTTTAGTTAGTCATTTCGAAAAACAAAACTAAAGTGTTGTACAGGGTGAGACATAATTTTTTTGTAAAACCCTGTATATGGGCAGTCAAAGAGACGCAAAATTAAATATAAAGACTAAATATGCAAGAAAAACTTTTATTTTTAATTAAACTAAAAAGTTATGGTGTTTTAACTAATATTGTCGCATGGACCACCCTGTAGATATTTTCTTAAAACTATCATGTAGGTACTCTAAGTTGTATAAAATTCAACGAACACTTCGAATCATGTGGGAAAAACAAGTAAAAAACACGAATTTGAAGCCATTTTCAATTTGGTGTCCACACTGAATGATTTTAAAACTTGAAATAAAAAGTATAAGTATAAGTATAAGTATAAGTAGTGCTTTATTTAGACTGTCAGCGCAAGACAGGTAGTCCTATTATGCCAACAGTTCCCATTATGCCAAAAGTAGGTAGGTGTAGACACAAAATTGAGCATGGCTTTTTGAATTCATTTTTTTTCTTTCAGATTTGGACTCCTCGTTGAATTGTAGACAGTTTCGACTACCCATATGATGGTTTAAGAAAATATCTACAGGGTGGTCCATGCGATAATATTAGTTAAAACACCATAACTTTTTAGTTTAATTAAAAATCAAAGTTTTTCTTGCATATTTAGTCTTTATATTTAATTTTGCGTCTCTTTGACTGCCCATATACAGGGTGTTACAAAAAAATTATGTCTTACCCTGTACAACACTTTAGTTTTGTTTTTCGATATGACTAACTGAAAATGTGTAAAATTAAACGAGAATTATTAATCCTAAATAAAAAATTAAAAAAACTCGGTTTTAAAAAAAATCAAGTCATTATTTCACTTGTGAACCACCCTGTATAAAAATTTTTGATGCCAATTGAAAGTGCGTGTATTCATTACACAAACACATTCTCTTCTTGTTATCGAAAAAATTAACCGAACTTGAGTTATTCAAGATTTAGAAAAAAAATTGGTCGAAAAAAAACCACCCTGTATGTAATATTTTTGTTTAAAAAAGTACTCAGGAATCATTTAGAAGTAAAATTATCGAATAAAATTCAGGTCGATCCATTTAAAAATCGAAAGTTGACACCTCAATTTCTGACTTTTGAACCACCCAGTATAAAAAAAATTTCATAACTGAAACCGCATAATTAGCACATGTACCCTAGATTTTTTTATTTTTCAAAAGCTCTTTCAGGGGCCGAGTAATTTGAGGTGTCCAAGTTTGGTGGGACACCCTGTATATGTATACAGTAAAATAAAAAGAAATTTATAAAGAAAAAATAAATAGATTGACCAAAAGAAACAAGAACAAAAAAGAGAATAAAGCTAATGTCCAACCGAAAAGGCGGGGTTATTGCCTGTGGCAATTTCTTCCCACCCACCCTTCATAGAGACACTTGGGTAGTAAATAATAATGAAATAAATGTGTTTCTTTATACATCACAATTTTTATTGAGTAGCGCAGAATTATAGGTATTTTCCATATCTTTAATATCCTTATTACTTATTCTGACCATAATATCCAGTATCCAGCTGACCATTGCTCACTTCAAAGCAGCTACTCATTTCTCCTCGCAAGGAATGAGTTGACCCCAGAAATCCATATACAGAGAAGAAAAATTTCTTTGCTGCTGGGGATCAAACCCAGTTCATCGTGCGTGCAAGCCTAGTATACGCTAAACCACTCGGCCACGGTGACTCAATAAATAAAATTATTTATACTGTCTGGAGGTCCCACTATACCAACAGGAAATTCCTCTGCACTCGGAACCGTAAGCATATTGTAGAAGTTTAGTGTTCAATTTCAAGTAAAAGTTGATACTGTCGAACTAATTTTATTTAGGTTTATGATTTGTCCGAATACTTGGTCTTTTGGAATTAAAAGTCCTTTGAAAAAAAAAGGTCAACACCAATTTATATAAAATGAATATTTGTTTTGAAAATCGAGAACATGGTTGTGTGTCAAATCAAAAAAATAACTTGGTTTGGAATATTGAAATGAATGGATCAAATGATTTTTAACTTTAAAATTACAGCCAACCATTTTAGATATTGGAGTGTCAGATTTTCCCCAAAAAGTTTTGTATAAAGATAAGAAATTATTTTTTAAAAGGTAATAATTATTAAATAGGAAGAAAACTCCATCTCTGAGGATTCAAGTAAAATGAGCGTTCATGAACAGTTTTTCATTCTCAACAAAGCCCACTGCGACTTAGTGCAGATGAGAGAGAATGTTGTCAAAATGAACCGACAGAATTTCCGTTTCCTAAATCGACTGTTAAGTTCCTGGGAATCGCCAGCTGTTAAAAGTATGCAGAAAACCGGCTCCCACCATGCAATTAAAAAAGATCACCATAAAGTGGGTCTAAAAGCGCTCGAGGAAAAGAAAAGATACCTGACGGAAAACAAAATGCTGTACAAAAAACTTTTTGAGGGTAGACCTCGCCCGGAGATAATAGACGAGAGTTGGACAAGGCATCTCAAGGCGCAGAAGAATATTTTGAGTCAGAAACAGAAAGAGAGGGACCTGTGTAGAAGGGAGATACAAGAAGGAAACAGATATGAGAGACAAGTGCTGGATAAGTACAACAGACGGGTTGAGGTGATTAAAAATCGACGCAAAGTCGAAATTACAAAAGAGGATTTCAAGAATGCTCGAGGCTTTCAACTGGTTGACTGCAAAGATTTCATCAATACAGTCCGGAAGCTATCGGACTTTGACCTGGAGAGCAGCTTACTGGATGCAGACGGGAGCGAACAGGTGTGCCCGCCTTGCCCCTGTGACCTGAAGATAGAAAAGTCGGTCAGTGAGGTAGGGGAGACTGACGTTCAGATCGCCAAGAACACTTCCTCCTCTTTTCTTACGGATTTCAATGATCTGGATATGAGTAATTCGGATTTGGCCAATTCGGAACCTGAGTTGAGTGGTTCGACGGATTCTTGGACGCCATCGAGCTCCTATGGTGCAGCTTCTTTTGTGGCGATCAAGTCGATTTACCGGAACTTCAACGCTAGTCCCACAAGGGATGGAAAGCGCGGTGACAATGACAGTAAAACAATATCAAGGTCAGCTAAGGTCAAAGTCAATCGATGTGAGACGAAAGGAAGAGCACAGCGGATGAGGGGGAGTTGGAGGCAGAAATCCGCAAGGACTTGGCGAAAGAAATGAGGAGGAATCCTGCACAAGGAGACGCGGGATCCTCTGACGGATCAGAATTCGATGAGAAGAAGATTCAGGAGTTGGAGGACTGTCTGATGCGGGAACGGGAAAGTATCAGGAGGATCTATGGATGCTTGGCGGAAGGATGTGGAATGGTGAGGGACTGACATGGACGTAGAGTAAAATCTTCTGTCTGATATTAAAAAGTGAAATTTTCTGTCAAAAGTAGTTTAAAAAAATACTTTTAATTTTAAAACCGTTGCTTTAATAAGAATGAGAACCTAGAACCCGCCCGCAGTTTCCTCATACAGAAAATCAGCATCGACTTTTAAAGTGGAAACGCGGGGTCTGTTGTGGGTACAATGCCCAAGCCCCTATGCACAGACGAGATCTTTACATAAAAAATGTATTATACTAAATATTTTTTAATAAAATAGAAAAGCGTCGTTAAAGTATAGGTTAGTTAATTCTTTATTATGAAGCAAGAATCTCGTCACAATATTTGTGGGTAACACAGTCTGTCCCGGTAGCTCAGTGGTAAAGGCGGCACCGTGTGAATCCAGAGATTCCAGAGGTCGCGGGTTCGAAACCCAGTAGGGACATGACAATTTATCCTCCCATTTGGGATTTGTACCACATAATAATACGTCTTGGGCTTACTGCTGGAATAATGGGACTTAATAGTCCTAATCAGGCGGTATTATTATTATTATTACTAAAATCCTTTCCTATGTTCCTCACGAGGTATGATAAGACCCCCGAATCAGGACGTCTTGCATACAGAGTCGAACTTTGACTTTAAACATACAGTGCGTAGCGTAGCTTGATCGATAAGGCGGCGTACTTGTAACCTGGAGGTCGGTGGTTCAAGTCTCGGTATTAGCGTAGATTTAGCGAGTTTGAGTAGTTGTGATATCACGAAAGTGATTAACTTTTTTTTAAAACTTTTACCTCACAGTGCGTGCAATACTAATTCGCTACTCCAATTGGCCACAGTGACTCATTGACTATTTATCTATGTGGATTTAATTAATTTCATTATTATCAACATACTATTATAAATATATTTTAAATAAAAAGCACCAGTTATCGTCTAATTAGAAGAGTGAATAAGCTCCAACATGTTTATAAGTCACTAGCATAATAACTACCACAATTCCTGTAAACAAACCAACTTTGTAACAATAATTTTTACTTAAAATTTGTTCAATTATTCAAAAAATAATTGCATTTAATATAATTATTTATAATTTAATTATGAACTCTAAATCCTTTTCAAAGGCATCATTCGTGCATAACCTTTGTACCGTGTACACTCATGCACATGGGAGGTAACTCCACCTATTTAGCCTAGGGAAAAACAAACGTCATTCGTCTGAAGTATTTACGTAGCCTGAATATTTCCTGAAGCTAAATAGTAAAATAAATAGCCTGTGTTTCCATCAAAGGAAAGGTCAACATTAAAACATCAAATATCTGAGTGGACCATGCGAGGTGTCTAAAACTCCTCTAAAAAATACTCTTCAAACTGTGAATGACTCGTTGAATACACCAGTTTAAGATCATTGAGGGGTAGGGAATCTGAGTGTAACAGTCCTCTCTTTAAATAAATAATGTTCATTAAAAAAAAGATCACTGAAGTGAAACAACGTCCAGAGAGGTTGCAATTGCATGGATGACTTCAAAATAATAGATCGTAATAAATAATAATAATAATACTCTTTAGTGGAAGGTAACCACCAGGCGAGGTTAACGCTCATAGCATTTACTACCACATTTCTACATATTCTTATTATTATGTTTGTGGTGACACTAGTGACAAACTCAAATTAATGAGAAAAATTCATGAGGAAATATAATTGTGGGCCATCCCAATCTTCTTACTTTGATTTATTAAAAAAAAAGAACATACAAACAAAACCAAAAAATAATTAAATAAATAAAATAACTGGAACGTTTACTGGGCAAACAACCCAGTTACTGAAATTGATCTCCCTCAGCCAGTGTGGAGCCAGGAATAGCCAGTGGAACGCGGATTGCTACGATGGCCATGGGGATTTATTCGAAACCGGAACGGTCACCAATCCATGTCCTCACCACGATGGATGTCACTTAACTTCTGTGATGGGATAAGAACTAGTGAGCTAAACGTGCATATGCCATCTCCGCTGCTTAAACACTTGCCACACTTGAGAGTGGGTGCATTGACCTTGTTTCATAATTTTGACATTTTCATGTCTTTGCTCTGGCACATAACCAAAATTATGTAACGAAATTATGTAACGAAATTATGTGACGAAATTAAGTGACGAAATTATGTAACGAAATTAAGTGACGAAATTATGTAACGAAATTATGTAACGAAATTATGTAACGAAATTAAGTGACGAAATTATGTAACGAAATTATGTGACGAAATTATGTAACGAAATATTAAATACGAAATTTGGTCAGTTAAGTTTTAGACCTTGAATAGAAAAGATGAAAATGTCCCAATGGTTGCAGACTCGTATGCAAGCGTTTTTTTCTTCTCAAGTGTGCCACCGCCACCACTAAGGAGCAGCAATAATTGCGGAGATATCACGCCTTCGTTGGAATAATCATCGAGTGACCCTGACATAGCTGAGATCCTGCAGCTTTCAGTCAACACGACCCGACATGAATTCATATATCTAGAAATATATAGTTATTATAAATATGTATACTTTTATATGCATTTTTCGTATCTATTTTGTTGTTGCTTTTCCTTAATGTTATAGTTGTTTTAGTTGTTGTTGTAGAAACACTTGTAACTAAAACCGCTACATCTGGGGGAGTGAGGGTCTTCAGAAATCTTCAGTTGAAAAGCTGGCTAGCCCTGAACTAAGTATAATGATATCAATGTATGATCAATCCTAGTGAGAACATGACCTTTATTTTTAATTATTAAACCTTGTAGCTCTCCAGCCAAACACTTGTAATAGTGTCAGATTACACAAACTCTTTCTGTAGTATGCGTACCATTCCTGTGGCATGAGTATGTGGTATGAGTACCACCCCTGTGGTATAAGAATGCGGTATGAGTATGAGTATCATTAGCGCGCGATTAGCTCAGAGCGCGCGATTAGCTCAGAGCGCGCGATTAGCTCAGTGGTTAAGCACTCGCTTGCCATGCGGAAGGTCCCGGGTTCGAACCCCCGCGCCGACAAAAATTTGTATTCTTAATTTGGTTACAATTGTTTGTAAGGGATACCTTCCGGTGCGCTCGTGTTGACCCAGCACCTAAATGGGAAGTATTGTGTCACTTCTCGCCCATCAGAGGGGAGGCATACTACGGGATGGGCAGGCTACAACACAGACCACAAGCGTCTACAGTAGCTCCTGTTTCATGGCTACGAAATAAAAAAGGCTGTGAAACACTCATCTTAAATAAAAAAAAATCCTATGGTATGAGTACCATTCCTATATGGTATGAGTACTATTCCTATATTGTATGAGTACTATTCCTATGGTATGAGTACCATTCCTGTGGTATGAGTACTATTCCTGTGGTACGACTATACCATACCTCTTGTATGAGTATCATTCCTGTGGTATTAGTATGTGAAACGATTACCATTTCTGTAGTGTTAGTATGTGGTATGACTATAATTCCTGCGGTATGACTATCATTCCTGTGGTATGACTACCATTCCTGTGGTATGATTATTTATCATTCCTGTGGTATATGGTAGGAGTACCGGTGGTATGAGTTACTACTTGATATCATTATTTCATGGTGGTTTTAGGCTTCACATCACACCTAGCGAGCTTTTATTTACGATCAGAGATAAAATCAGAAAGTCCATGAGTCTATTGACTTCAGGGATGTTCTTATAGATAAAGCTCAAGTATCTAGACTTTTAAACCTTTATTCATTATTAGGTTTTGTATTTAATTCAATTTTGAAGGAATTATCATTGATATACTTTGAAAA
The DNA here is from genome assembly GCA_024516035.1 of Bactericera cockerelli. Taxonomy (NCBI): domain Eukaryota; kingdom Metazoa; phylum Arthropoda; class Insecta; order Hemiptera; family Triozidae; genus Bactericera; species Bactericera cockerelli. Next base: position 16,782,177 of record CM044965.1, read on the forward strand.
AAATCATCTAATGATATAGTATTATGTAAATTTATTGTATAGGTAACTCTATAAAATTAATAACGCAAGAGTAAAATAACTGTAGGAACAAAGCAACCGGTGTCATCCCACCCCCATAAAATAGGCCCCGTGCTACTTTAGAACTTTTCTTGAAAACATTATTTGTTAAACGTGTTTTCATAATGGTTTCCTTTTACTTTCTTTCATATTATCATTATTTAATCCCAATTATATCATTCGCGCCTATCCGTTTTCGAAAAGAGTTTCAAATAGATATAATCGTAAAAATATAGGTAGGTATGTATAGGTATTACCTATACAACTCTCATCATAGCAATGTATCATCAAGGGATAGCTTAAGTTCATGAACTCAATGTAAACAAGTTTTTGAACGATATTTTAAATTCAGGTTTTTTATCGATTTTATTTTTTTTACATGAAATATTGCACGATTTAATTACTAGAAACTTAAATGAAGGGTAACATGAATAGAATAATAGTAGGAAGGAAGGAATTTATTTCAGTTTACATTTTTTCTTTCCTTATCCTATAATAAGGAAGTCGAATATTTATATTAGTCGAAAATTTGGCATAACCAGATTTTCACATTTCTGGACGAACCATAGCCTCAGGATACCAAAAAAGTTGTTTTCGGCCATTGGTCCGTGCGTCTGTCTGTCTGCCTATCTGTGTGTCTGTCTGTGTGTGAACAGAATATCTCAAGAATGGTAAAAGCTAGAGACTTGAAATTTGGTATGAAAATTAATTTTATACACCAGACGAACCACGAAACTTTTGGTTGAAATTGTCCGCAAAATTGACTTTCAGCTATTACCGTTGCCGTTGAGTCACCAGTGGTGAAATTCTACTTCTTTTCGGGGATAATTAAAGTCGCGTGATGTCTACACCAGATTTCTTCATTTAAAATTCCCTTGAAGTACAATATCTGTTGTACTTTCAGGGGGTAAAAAAAAAGATGTTGATTATATTTATAAACGAGTATGTTTTGACTAATGTAAGTTTAATGATTGTCAGCATAAAGTCGTTACTGCTCAAGGAACAAAGCATTACATTTAGACATCCATCAGTAGAAAAAAGAGATTTCCAAAATCATTATTTAGAGCACTGGAAATAAGAATATCTTCATGTAGAGTTTTATGGTATTTAGAGTGTCATCCTGGAATTTCAAATCCCATTTCAGAAACAAATGGTTCATTTTAACTTCACAATTTCACATAACAATGGTCAATACCACTCTTATGTAGATAACAAATAGTCAATGCCACTGGGTATGTAGATAACAATGGTCAATACCACTGGTATGTAGATAACAATTGTCAATACCACTGTTATGTAGATAACAATGGTCAATACCACTGGTATGTAGATAACAATGGTTGTTGTTGTTGTTGTTGTAGCCAGCTTGGCTACAGCTGGAGGGGTGAGTGATGGTCTCCAGCCAACTTTATTTCAAAGTTGGCTCGTCCTGAACCACATATTTCTATGTACGATCAACCATCATGAGGACTTGGACTTTTCTTTATAAGCCATTAAACCCTTAGGAAACTGCAAGCTAGCCTGGCTTGTAAGGGTTGGCTAGTCTGTTCTCTGTTTATAGTCCTCTAGCGAGACACTGGTCTTCTCCCTGTTTAACGTCCCCCAGCCAGACCAGCATTACATTTAGACATCCATCAGTAGAAAAAAGAGATTTCCAAAATCATTATTTAGAGCACTGGAAATAAGAATATCTTCATGTAGAGTTTTATGGTATTTAGAGTGTCATCCTGGAATTTCAAATCCCATTTCAGAAACAAATGGTTCATTTTAACTTCACAATTTCACATAACAATGGTCAATACCACTCTTATGTAGATAACAAATAGTCAATGCCACTGGGTATGTAGATAACAATGGTCGTCAATACCACTGGTATGTAGATAACATGGTCAATACCACTGGTATGTAGATAACAATGGTCGTCAATACCACTGGTTTATATAACGTTATTTTTCAGGACCAAAACGTCAATAGAACGAATATTCGCCCACGTTTGAAATCAAATCCAAAACTTTACACTAAATAACAGTGGTGTAAACGACGAATTGTGTAGGGGCTCAATGACTTTTGTTCTCATTTCAATAGCTACCTTATTTGGCGTATTAGTTTATAATTAATAATATTATATTACCTATACTTATCATTCATAAAATAGTTTTTTTGGGGAGTTCCACCAGCCTTCTCAGTTCTAATTCTTATTATATACTTAGCATAAGATTATTATATTATGTTTTTTTAATTTTAAATACCAGGACAAAGTGGTCAATACCAAGAAAGATTTTCTTCCTTTTACTAACATCCTACATAGTGAAAAAAATAAGCTTTTCATTCCAATATCAATATTAAAATAAAAACGTCAAACACTTCATAAAAGAGAAAACAATTCGGGCTATATTACTTACAGAAGAGATTGGGTTAGTTGGAAGGCAATAACGTCGCCCTTTAGTTAGGACATACATAATGTATAAATATATTTATTTATTTTTTCTTCATTTTTTTTTTCTTTTTACTTCTTCTCATATTGTATATAAATTGTAATTATCTGTGTTGTATATATGTCCCTATTAATAAAGTGTAAAATAATAATAATAATAATACAGAAAGTTCTATATGAAGTGAAGCTTTGCCATTACATAAGTGAAGCTTCGCCACTGATGAAGACACGTCATAGAATGACACTTGAAGCAACATTTAATGAAGTGTCCAAAAGTCCGAACAGAATTCTACGTATGTATCGCAAGTTTTTGTGAATACTTTTTTTGATTTATGAATTTGTATCGGGACACTGCGGACTCTCATGGAATATGTTATTAGGAGGAAAGACACTTGGTTGTTGTAGAAATGTGAACTTAACGCGTCAGCAATCACTATCGTCGTCAGCAAAAATCCAGTGTGGCAGGATTTTTTCTGCTGTTTTTCAAAATATCGTTGGTTTTTTTAGCGTCAATGCACTTTTTTTTTTTACAAAAAAGAGTTAGACTCTTCAAATATTGCATGTATTGTATATTGGGATCGATGTTCCTTTTGCTTCCTCAAAATGGAGTTTACTATGCAGTCGTCTGAGTCATTACGTTGAGTTAGATTAATATTAATATTTTTATTTTTATAAAATTGGGGTTCACTCATACCTCGTGAGGAAAAATGAGTAGTGCTTTATGTGAGTTTGGGCAAAAATAAGATATTGGGATATTCAAGAAAAAAGGGCTTTATTTCTGCGCTACCCACTTTAAGGGTTCGGTGGAAGAGATTGCCAAAGGCAATAATCCCGCCCTTTAGTTAGGACATATACGAGTATTATGTATATATTTTTATTTATTTTTCTCTTTTTACTTCTCCTATATTGTATATTAATTTGTAATTATCTCTGTTGTATGTATGCCCGATTAACGCCCGTATGCCCGATCCAGCCTCAGAACGCGGGTTCAATTCACATCAGAGGAAAATCGGACAAAAAAATTCGTCTTCAGACTGCCTGACAGTCACAAATTTATTTTTTTGTTCCCAAAACTTTCTCAAGATGACATAATTTTCTTTTGCAATTGAAATTCCTCTCAAAAATGGTCCAACTTTTTGTATTTTTTAGTATGTATGATATTTGTTACTGTGCCAACATTTTGAATCCTGATAATATATGATGCACTTACATTATTATATTGAAATTTTAATGTCATATTTTATATTTTGTATCCTTGCTCTTTCACCCCCTTCTCCTTCCTTTGACCCTCTTTCTCTTTCTAAAAAATAATAATAATCACAATCAAGTAGGTGTGATAATTTTTTATTCAATCTGTATAGAAAAATTATTTTAAAGTGCTTGTCGAATTTAATTATTAATGTTACAGGAAAAACTCGCACGCTATTAAATTTATAATGTGTATATTTTTCATATAATTCATACACAACACATAATACCTATTACAGTGTTACATAATATAAACCATGTTTTAGATATAGTGTGAAAAAATCTATGTCCTTTTTTTTTTTATGTGGGGTTTAACGTCGCTTTCAACTGCCATGGTCATATCACGACGGGGGTTTTACCCTCCATTCGCAGGAAACTCACAAACCTGCTACTCACATTGACCTCACCCAGCCTGAGTGGGGCCGGGAAAAGCCAGCGTCACGAGAATTAGAATTTGAATGGTCACCCATCCAAGTCTTAACCTCGCTGGATGTCGCTTAACTTCGGTGTTCTGAAGGGAACCGGTGTATTCAACATGCCATCGACGCTGGCACTATGTCCTTAAAAGCTTTCGAAACAACTTTTCTACATAATTATTTAAAAATATAAGTAACAACTTAACTGTTACCTATCAAAATGGTTCATATTTTTCTTTGAATTTCTTTCAAATTTCAATAAAATTGAAACATGAGAGCTAATCATCAGAACCTCATGAACTTTATTTAATAAATTTTAGGTATATTATTCTACTCTAAACGAAAAAAAGTGGAGCAAGAAACACATCCACTAGTTTTACGTAGAACATTGCGCATTGCATAGTTTCAATGTTTCACGGCGCGCATAAATTGGCCCCAATCTATGAGAGCTAAATTTTCCTCGCAAAAATTAATGTTTAAAATATAAGTTATGCTTCACTATGACAGTAGATAAGTAATCTGGAGGTTATAATAATAAATGGCTGCAGAATATAGCAAAATTATACATTGCTCTATTACAAGTTTTTGTGTTCATCCATGTAGAGCCGTGTTATTTTAAATTTTCATTTCAGTAGAGAGTCGAAACCAAGACCTTCGCACTGTGAACTTTGTGTTTCCTTCAAGGGAGACATTCTGTGGTTGTTTCTCTCTAATGGATTCTTGGAAAGGCATTATCACTCCTTCGGATATTACCTATGAAGCCATTATCATTATCAAAGTTATTTTAGAATCATCTTTATTACTTTCATCACAAATATTATCATTTTATATAATATGGTTATATCATAGTAATGATTTTCATAAACTAGTGGAAAAAATCCGACGCATACTTCTAACACATCATAAAATGAAGATTAGATAATATCCGGGAAAGTACTCTCTCCTCTCTCTCTCTCTCTCTCTCTCTCTCTCTCTTTCTCTCTCTCTCTCCTTTCTACCCCAAAGTGGACAAGAAGGTAAAGTAGACGTCTAGTCATATTATTAAAAAGAGAAAATAGTGTACAGGTATTATTATTATTAACGTTCACTTAATGCGCTCTTTGTTTTTTGTTTTCCTCAAGATAAAAGATTTTTTTCTGTTTTGAAATTTATTTAAGTGTGCCAATATTTAATTAGCTTCTATTCTAATGTTTTAAAGTGTAAAACAGAAAAACATTGCGGGAGAAAATCGATTGATCTTGAGAAAACCAGTTTGGTATTGTGATACATTGGCATTATTTTAGAAATATAAAATACCTAAAAAAATATATACATATATGTATAATTGTATATTCAAAAAGTGATGTTTGATCTTTTAATTCGGTCATGCTTGCTTTAGTTGATTGAAATTTAGTGCTTTTCGAAACTTATAGAAGTAGGATACTTACAAGTGAAATGTTACAGGGCTTTCTCTTAGTAAATTGCTCAATTGCCTTGAAATGTAGGGTATAATATGTTCGGTAGAGTAAGTAAAACAAATATTCATATCTCAAGGGGCCCGTTTATGAGAGAACGCCCTAGACACGACTCCTTCTACCACCCCACTGGGGGCCCTCCATTTTTATTTATACGAGTCATATATTACAGTAAAATATATTACCGCACTGCCAAAGCCACTTGGGTATGAAACTAACTTCAAGGAGACTGGGGGACACCCATCAGTATAAGGCATGGCCTAATGGTAATAGAAGACTTAATGCTAAGGCATGGTCTAATTGTAATTGAAGGCTTCTGCTAAGGCATGGCCTAACACAATAGCATGACTTCATATTAGAGCAATTACAGCATGGTCTAACGCTAAAGCAGGGATTCATACTTAGGCAAATAGGCATGGCCTAGCGCTAATAGATGGATTTAGCTAAGGCATAGCTTCTGCGATGGAATCACCTAACGCTGATGCATCTTATTTCTTTATTTCTCTCTTTTTCCTTCGATCTCTCTTCTTCTCTCGTTTTCCTAACTCTCTCATTCCACAGGTCTCCATCTTCATCTTCCACTTTATTCCTATTTTGCTAGCTATCTTTCTCCCTCTCATCTATATTTCTCACCCTCTTTCTCACTTTCCTCCCTTTCTCTCCTTGTTCTTATCTGCCTCCCTCACTTCTTCAACTCATTGTATTGTTTTGGCTAACACCCGTATCCAAGCGTGACTTTCTCTTTCATTCTCTCTCTCTCTCTCATTTTCTCTCTCACTCTCTCTCTTCTTTTCTGCTCTTCTTATTCATACACTGAAGATTTGGAACAATCTTAAAATACACATCGGTGAGAAAAACATGTTTGGTATTTATTTACCTTTACAGAACACTTTACAAGTAAGTAGATAAACTTGTACATTACGTTAGTATCAGTTTATATGTATACCTATACATATATTGAATTGTAAAAATATTTCTCCTATAAAATTTATAAGACCTGTTTGACTACTGGAGTAAAGGGACTTTTCAGTCTTACCTAGGCAGTATAAACAAGGAATATTTTATTTTATTCTAGTATAAAAATACATGGACCGAAATTAAAAAGATAATAATAATTCACAGTTAACAACACATCAATGGCAATTCCAAAATTACAGCACGAGAACGATAGATATTTGATTGAGAAATTGAACAAAAATAGTGTGTGTTTTGTACTATCACAAATATTCAAGGGTCCACAGAATCACAGAATTTTCTAAACTTTTACAGATAAGTAGACACCGTGGCTGAGTGAGTTGGATGTTCGGGGTCCACTCATTCCTCGTGAGGAAAAATGAGTAGCTGCTTTAATGTTAGCAGAGACCAGTGGCGGAATCATAGACAAAAATAAGATATTCGGATATTAAAGATAGTGAAAAGTAATATGATTCTGCGCTACACACTAAAATTACGCTCTAATAACACAGAGAAACATATTATTATTATTATAAACTTTTACAGCGTATTTACTTATTAAATCAAAGTAAAGCAAAATCTAATGTTGTGGCCATCAGTGTATGCATGCATCACATCCTTGTAGTGGAGTGATGAAACTTGCAAGATGACCTCATACTTAGGAGAGACCAAAGAGACCCTGAAGCTAGACATCAAAAAATATAAAATCTCAGTACGGCAGGAAAGCAGGAAGCAATATGAAGTCCTTGGAGGACGCCCGGAAGGAAAGAGGAAAGTCAAAGGCGAGGGTTTTAAAAATAGGTAATTGAGTTTTAAATGGGTTTCATGGCAGAGATTGCCTCAGCGAATAATCACACCCCTTGTCAATATTATTACTGTCGATAGAGAGTTCTTATTAGTATTATTTAATGTAAAATACTGTAATTTTGCCAAATTAATTCTTAAAATGAGGTTTGTCAGTAAAGAAATTCAAATTACATTACACTAGCATGACTCTATAATACTACATATTAAATGAACATTAGTATTGTTGTTTTCAATTATTCTTGAATGATTGTATGTATGATTTTCTTTGTGGTGAAGCACAAGGCCTCTTCACAATTTTTGTGGGTAGCGCAGCATTACTAAGAGCCTCCTTTACATTTCGAATTATTCTATTACATTAATTTCTTTTTACTCTGGTAATGAAGCCACTGGTCGTTACTCATACAAGTAACTACTCATTTTTCCTCACGAGGTATGAGTGGACCCCGAACATCCAAGTACAGAGCAGAAAAAAACCTGCCCCCTTGGGGATCGAACCCAGGTCACCGTGCGTGCAATGCCTAGCGCGCTAACTCACTCTGCCACGGTGACTACTTCTTGAATGATTGTAAACAATGTTATGTTTTAGGTAATAAAAAGAAAATGTGTCCTTCTACCTATTTAAGATTTTAATGTTGGACCGGCCTTCACCACCCATGCTCAGTGCTCACCTGACCCACACTATGGTTACCCGTGAAAATGCAGTGATTTAGTTTAGTTTTCTGTATAAAAAGTATCAGCTTTAATCTTGCACTGGAAGTCAAGTGGTTAACGCGCTAGTCTGGTAATCCAGGTAGCGTAGGGGTCCGTTGGTTCGAATCCCACCCTGTGCATGAATTTTTTTCAATTAATTTGAGTTTGTGACCACATAATAATAAGACTGAATGTTAGGTGGTAGAAAATGCTTTGAGCATTAACCTCGCCTGGTGGTTACGTTCCACTAAACAGTATAATTATTACAAACTTTAACTGTTAAAAAAATACGAGGGACGTCTCGGACTTTATGAACATACTGTACGTGTTTGGTTGTCCCTTTGTCAAGTGACAAATTTCCGAAAATTGTACCAAAATACTTTGCAAGAACGCATGTTTGCGCGAATATGACATAATATGTATACGTAGTATATTATGTAGGTACTTCATAATTATGTGAGCTTGCCTGGTAATGTCAATGTTTTCCAGAAGACTAGGGGAACTCGTCCAAATTTGCAACCCTGAATGATTTCTAAGAAATTAAAGTTAATTTATTTTACCGGCAAAGTGTAAAGGAACATGAGATAAATAAACTAGAATTTCCTTTAATGGTGGAGTTTGTTTGATAATTAAATGAAATGATGTGATATATTATGTATTATATAAGAAAAATAATAATATTATCGCCTTGTTTATGAATAATATTATTATTTAATTACTTCTTGGTTTATTACATACATAACACAAACAAGTTACATCTTTACACTCTTTACACTATTTAGCATACACGTAAATGCAATAGTATTATTACGTTTGCATGCATTAAAAAAAATAGTGAGAAATGAACCAATTGACAAATTAAAACTCTTTGAAAAAAGTTATGACAAGGTTACCTCCCATAAAAATTAAAAAAAGTGATCTCCCATAAAAAATTAGAAATGGACATGTGTAACCAATGTAGGCCAGACTCCCTCAACTATGTATTTTCGTTGGAAATGATGATACTCGGAGACTCAGGATTTAATCTTAAAAGCCTTTGATACATAAATATTATATCGTAATGTAATTATGCATCCCGCGTTTAACGTCGGGTGCCTACACAATACACATAAAGGCCACGTGAGGGAACACATACACGACATACATACGCGAACATAAAAAGGTAATTTTAGAATATTATATTGGCTACGACGTTCTTGGAAAATACTTCACAGAGGAACTTTCTGGGAAATTCATGCCTTTTGGTTTGGTGTCCGCTGAAATTTTTTTGTCTCTTTGTTGTTGATTTTCAGAAAAATTATAGTCTGGTAATTCAGGTAGCGTATAATAATAATAATATCGCCTTATTTATACTGCCCGATTAAGACTACTAAAGTCCCATTATTCCAGCAGTAAGCCCAAGACATATTATTATTATGTTGTAAAAATCCCAAATGGGAGGGTAACTTGAGCATAGGGATCCGTTGGTTCAAATCCCACCCAGTGCATGAATTTTCCCTCATTAATTTGAGTTTTTGACCACATAATAATAAGACTCTGAGGGTTAGGTGGTAGAAAATGCTTTGAATATTAACCTCGCCTGGTGGTTACCTTCCACTAAAGAGTGTTATTATTATTATTCATTTCGGGTACATTCATATGTATAAAGGTAGGTAAGGTACTAGCTGTAAACGATAATGTTCAATATACTTCATGGTGCCTGTCATCTGCACTGTATCTTTGGGCAGCACAAATCATAATTATTTATTATGATTAGCAGGTAAAATATAAAAATATGTCATTTCATTATTTTGTTTGTACTTGTATTTTTACATAAATAAAATAGGTTATTATACATTCGTAATTTTTAAAATGTCATCATATTTGTGTTTATTGTATCTATAATATTTTTTGAATGATGTGCCTTTTTAAAGAAAAAAAAAAGGCCTTGATTATTTCTAGTAATTACTTTTAAAAAGATGGTTAGGTACAACGTACAACATTGCTTTGAGAATTTGGTCGAAATACAAACATGAGAATTCCACCTCATGGATGCTATTGCATTGAAAAATTCCTGGAGGTTTTTTTAATACGCAATAAACATCATTTTATAATTTAAAAAAATAATGTGTTTCTTTGTGTTGTTTTGTCACAATTTTAGTGGGTAGCGCACAACTATACAATAACTTTCCCGCGTTTTATCTTCAATGTCCGAATATCTTATTTTTGCCTATAATTCTGCCACTGGTGGCTGCTCACATTAAAAGCAGCTACTCGTTTTTCCTCACGAGGTATGTGTCCAGTTTGCCAGTTAAAAAATATTAACATTACCTAAAGGAATTAATATTACCTTGTTAATACTGCGGCTAAAACAAGGGTCATCCTTGACCAACAGTTTTTTTTCTTCTCAATATGAGCAGGCTTCAATATTCAATAATTTAGATATAATTATTAATAACAAATAATGTTATATTAACAGTAGATCACTGATCGTAATCCAGCCCCATCTTCATAACCAACAGTTATGTTTATGAAATGTATTCATTTATGATAAATAGATAGTATCATACACCACAAATTCAATGCATGATACCTAATAACAACGCTTAACTAACACCAGTTGCTGTGTATAGGTACTTGTGATGCGTTCTCAGATTACATACGTATTTCTCGTTGACTTTATGACTTTTCTCAAGCATTAACTTGAAACAAAACATGTGTAATAGCATCAGATTAATTTACATACGCCCTACGACAATGGTAGGGTTGGAAAATGTTTGGAAGGGGGAGAAAGGCGAAATAAGATAAAGGAGAAGGAGGAGAAATTCAGCGGGAAGAGGAGAGAAGGAATTGAAAAATAGGAGTGGGGGAGAGTGAGTAAAAGAGAAGATACAAAAACGAGATGAAGAAAAAGAATGAGTATGATCAGCAGGAAGTGACATGGAAAGAGAAGAAAGGAGGGAAGAACAAATAATAATTAATAATAATAGTATCACCTTTTTTATACTGCCCGATTAAGACTATTAAGACCCATATTATTATGTGGTAAAAATCCCAAATGGGAGGATAACTTGTCATGTCCCGGCTGGGTTTCGAACCCACGACCTCTGGAATCTCTGGATTCACAGAGCGCCGCCTTTACCACTGAGCTACCGGGAACAAAGAGGAAGAAAGGTACAAGAAGGAACAGGAAGAGAAATACGAATTTATTAAAGGAGAAAAAGAGAAACATATAGAGTACACTTCCTCAACACAGAATACCTAATATAATTAGTTCAAAACAATATCGAACCTTAATATTTTGTTGAAAACACCTACATAATTATGTCTGGCAGCCCACAGGTGGAACTGATTGCTGACTGGAAAATTGAAAAATAACGCGAAGATTTTGAGGCGAATGAGAAAACATAATAATGAAGGTTATATACATAGGTACGAGTATAAGTATTTATGTACCTGAAAAGTACAAACTTGCATTGGAAGTCATGTGGTTAAATCGCTGGTCTTGTAATCTAGGTGGCGTAGGGATCTGTTGGTTCGATTCCCAACCAATACATGAATTTTCATCATTTATTAGAGTATGTGACCACATAATAAGACTCTGAGGATTAGGTGATAAAAAAATGCCTTGATAATTAACCTCGCCTGGTGGTTACCTTCCACTAAAGATGAAGTTATTGAGGGTTTATTGTTTTTCCTCTGGATATGTGCTAAGTTTCCGGTGAATGGAGGGTAAAACCCTCGATGATATAATAATAATTATATAATATAACCTTTGCTGTTGTTGAAAGGACGTTAAACTCAAAAATATCGGTACTAAATTGACAAGCGCTCCTCTAAAAATTTCTCAAAAGGTGAAAAACATGAAAATTGAATTTCACAGGTGAACAGGCTGATAGAAAATAATTTTGGGAGCCATTTTCAATAATAACTTGTTTTAATTTATAATTAATTTATTAACACAAGATTGTACAATGTTGTTGTATAGTGCGCAAATCATAAATTGACAAACATTCTTGCCAAGTTCTTTTTTTTCTCTCAATTAAGGCACTTTAACTCGTGTCATATTAAATCCCCCCAAAAACACCACTTCGTGGTTAAAAAAGAAGAACGCCTCACTCAAAAGAATGATTATAATTAGTTAAAAATAAATGATATCAAATTGAGAACACCTTACCCCCTCTCTTTCTATATCTCTGCACTCCTCTCTGAATTTATTCCTCTTATGTTTATCTTTCTTTATCCTTTCTAGGGGTCATCCCAAACTTGATTTCTCTTTAAATTTACTTGTTGCACGGCAATAAAAAATGGCGGTCGGAGTATGATTTTTCTGAACTTATTTGATTTGAATCGAGAAAATTACACCGCGACCGCCATTTTTTATGGCGGTCGCGGTGTAAATCCAGGCGGTAAAAACACCTGGATTTACAAATGCCAAAGAAATTAATTTGTAATCACCTTATCAAGGTGAGGTAATGAGTTCTCTCCCGTTGACCTTTTCTTACCCGAATTCTCTCCGGCTTGTTGCAGGGGTCACCACGAGTATCTCTCCCGGAAATAAGACCATGCTTTTTTACATTAGGTATTTAAGAAAATGAAAACTATAAAATTATCATTTTTATATAAGAATCGGCCTTTTATAAAGAAATCTTTAAAATCTCTAACTAATGAAAGGCAATGCCTTCAGTGTATAGTAGAAGGCCATGCCTCAGGAATATAGTAGGGTTAGGGATAATACATAGAAGGCAATGCCTCGGGTTTATAGTAGGGTTAGGTAAATATACATAGAAGGCCATGCCTCAGGTCTATATCAATGATTCCTAGGTCTTTCGATTACGATTATAATTTTTATGCTAGGCCACTAGGCCTAAACTACGTATGTATAAAATCAGGTAAAAATGCAAGCGACGCGACGGGAGACAATTTGGTGTTGATAAAACCATGAGCGGGAGAGAACTCGGTGGTAACGTCCCTTATCAATACCTCACGAGGTATGATCGTACCCCGGACATAATGGACAGAGAAAAAAAAACTTCCCCAAAGGGGATCGAATCCAAGTCATCGTGCGTGCAAGCTTAGTATGCTACCCACTTGGCCAAAGTCACTACTTTGTCACAACTTTTAGTGAGTAGCATCGACATTATGAGAGCTAATTCATGATATTTTATCTCCATCCAACCATGATTGTCCAAAATCAATCTCGTAATGCCGCCACAGGTCATTGGCCAATTCCGCATCTACTAAAATTTTCCTCGCGAGGGTAATGGGGTCGTCATGAAGATCAAATATAAAGATCGGAAAAACAAAACAACGTTAAGCCCAAATTGAAAATATAGAGCTAAAAAATTTCGTCCCCGCCATGATTCGAACCCAAGCTGACTGGGTGGCAGGTCGAGCATGCTATCAATAGACAAAGTTATCTTCTAAAGAAATGGACGGAAAATGAACTAACTAAATTAATACTTGGAAACTTAAACATTAAAATTTTGCAGTGAGAGAGCGAGGTCATCTCGAAAAATACACACTGGCCAAGATCTGACCACTAAGCTAAGGATTCGAAGGTACCTACCCGCCAAAGAAAATGAAAAGGCCACCAGGTGCCACCCAGTGGACCGGATGAAGGAATAAAATCAATAAATTTTGTATCTGCTCATCAAGATCTTTCATTTGATACCGCTTAAGATTAGTATTATCCTTCAATTCCCGATTTGGGCTCCCAAAACCCGAGGCCGCCCAAATGGGCCGCCCGCTTATAATTTAGAATTTTTTTTTGATCCGGGCTCATCTCCATTATATCTTGACCACTTTAGACACCTCACTTAATCTTCAGTGCCAAGTTAAAGACACGAAGTCGGGTCTCAAAGGATCCGTATGAAAAAAAAAAAAACAGAAAAAAAAAAAAAAAAAACAAAATTATGAATCTTTTCATGTCTTTCACGATTGTTGGGGGGTCTCGAAAATAGGGTTTCCGTTGGCCTAGGAAGTCAAACAAAAAGTCAAATCAATATATTTTTCAACGTAGAGTCCATTTCTGCAATAAAAATCCCAATTTTTGAAATTCATGTTGCACTTTTCGCTGGCTGAAAGTACATGAAATGCATGGGAACTATGTTTTCCGTAACCTTACACTCTGCCGGCCTGTCTCTTTCTTTGTATAGGCGTTCTTCACACCTCGGCCGAGGTGTTTGATTATTGATAACTATGCAAATTTCAGCTCAATCCGACCTTTGGTTCTCGAGTTTTATGAAGACAAACATACACATAAACACACAAACGAATCATTTTACAGTATAAGATGGTGTAAATTAAGAATTTCAAGGTATTTATCCGTGCCTCCCTCCCTGCTCCCCCGGAACTGACTGACAGTTCCGAAAGCGTTGATTCTCTGTTTCAATACCTACTTAAGAACTCTCCTACTGTACAGTATGATCAGATCAGTCTGGGGAATCAGCGCGAACGACCTGTATAATGACAAGGTTAAAGTGCTTACAAAAAAAAAAAAAAAAAAAAAAAAAAAAAAACAGGCCCCGGACTCCGTCCACGTTATCATCAAGAGCAGGTGGGCAGGGGAGGGTCGTGCTAATATGATTTATCTGTGTACAGAAAATATCCCCATTTCTATGTAGTTCCCTTGCGAAGTACAGGTAGACAGCTATGTATAAAATTACGTAACGCTTTCTTTTACTTTTCAAGTAATAAAAAAACATTACCCGTGAAGGTCTTTCCTTTGTACACCTACTTACTACTTAGCTTTCTCATTTCTACATTCAGGCCTGGGCTCGCTTTTCTTGAGCTTTCTTCAGCTTTCAAACAAAGCAGGTAAGATTGGTTCACTCATTCATACAGAGAGATCCAGGGTCGTAATTATGACAGGGTGGAAGAGATTTCTATAGCCAATAACCCCGCCCTTTAGTTAGGACATTTATGTGTATGTTTATTTATCTACTTTTTTCCATTTTATTGTTTCCATTTTTTTTTATTTTTTTTATTATATTAATTATTTTATAAGATACATGTACAGTACACATGTGTTTTTTATAATATATCATCAAATAAAGTATTTAATAATAATAATAATGGACCATGGTCTCCATAACTCTTACTACTCACTATCACGCGTCCTTGCCGCCAGATGAAAAAAAGCCAGAAGGGGCGCCGCGCCGTCTGGCTGTTATTCAGTGTTTGCCCCGGGCGACAGAAAGTGGAATGTTTTTTACTAATAAGGCTAATGAATACCAATGTTCCAGCAGTAATTTCAAGACCTATTACTGTGTGGTCAAATAAGAGGATAGTAAAGTTATGTCCCGTCTGGGTTTCGAATCTGCGACCACTGGATTACCAGTCAAACTCCTTGACCACTGAGCTACCACTACAGTGTCGACCCTGTAATATAGGCAGGGGTGGTACCCAACTACCTATTTATAATCACAGGCCTGCTCCGGTTTTCTTAAAGGCAAGAGTGTTTTCTTAGTTCAAGGAGCATTTCCTTTACAGCCTGAGGGCTATTTTATTTTTCAATCTATTTTTTCTTCCCCCCCCCCCCCCCCCCCCCCCCCCACCCTTCTTTACCTATGTTTTATTCCAAACTGTACTCTACATGGACTGGAGAAATTAAATAAATAGAAGAGCGTACGAATAGCTCAGTGGTTAAGCACTCGCTTGCGATGCGGAAGGTCCCGGGTTCGAACACTTGGTAGAACACAGTCCTGGACTCCTGGTAGCTCTGTGGTCAAGGCGTCCGTCTGGTAATCCAGAGGTCGCGGATTCCAAATCCAGCCGGGATATGACAAGTTATCCTTCCATTCGAGATTGTGTCTGGAATAATAGGACTTATTAGTCCTGGGTGGCACTCGGCAGGGTAAATAAGGCGATATTTTTATTAGTAATTTGTTATTTATTTGCATTAATAACTGTACATAATAGGTAATATATATTTCATGCGACTACGCCACACAAATTGGATACAGTCCTCTTGTTTTGTGGGGTAGTATTAACTTTACTAAAACTTTGCTTTACTTGGGAGTTGAACCACCGACCTCCCATTACAAATCCGCCGCCTTATCCATCAGCTACTGAGGTTGGTTAGAAAATAGAAGAACTACACAGATATGCCAGACTGTCGCGCGTCCCTTAAATCAGACTGCAGAGCGCTGTCATTGGTTGAAGTTGAAACTCCGACTTAAAGGCCAGTCTGTGTATCTTTGTCATAAAATCCGGCCCAAAAACAAATTTTGTTTATATTCTATATTATAATTCGGCTCCAAACCCAATTTTGTTGTAATTGTTTTTCATAATTCGGCCTCCACAAGTCCTTTACATTTTCGAGTCCAGGTGTTATCATAAATATCATTATGAAAAAAAAAAAAAAAAAAAAAAAAAAAAAAAATACTCTCAAGATTTCTCATTAACTTTAATTTATTCTTTGTTTTCTTTAACGTCCAACAGACTTATCTCCAACTTTTCCTCATTTATACCAGCCAGGAATCCCCCCTCCCCCCTGGGCATTACCTATTTGAAATGAATTACAGAAGTACCAGACAAGATTAAACGAAATAACTTACCTTTGAGAATGATGGGACAAAATAAATGGGGAAAATCGGAAAACTCACTTACCTACCACTTGTTAGTAGTCACCTTGGCCTGGCGGTAGCATTCTCGGTTTGCACTCCAGGTGAACAAGGTTCGAATTCCGGCGGGGGGGTCGGAAATTTTATTTTAATAAAACTCAGCGTTCAGCGAGGTAAGGGCTTGAATTTTTTACCATTCAAATTCGAACCCTCGTGATAGTCGTGATGCTGGCTATTTCTGACCCCACTCAGGCTGGGTGCAGTTGAGTAGCTGGTTTGTGAGTTTACAGCGAATAGAGGGTAAAATCCCCGTCGTGATAGGACCATGCAGTTGAAAGCGACGTTAAATCCAAAGAAGAGAAAAAAAAAACTCAAAAAAGATGTGTACCTATCCCTCATGGATTCATCGACAGCAGAGTTCGCCAAAGATTTCGCCTTCAGTCGGAGACAGCAGTCTGTGTCTGCTTTTGTTTTGCAGTCGGCATTCGACAACAATCCCTTTGAAGTTGTTCTGATTGAGTTCGACTTATAATTTTGTACCCGGCATATTTGTTTGTTAGGACCTCTTTTGTTTCAGTTGGGCCGGACGCCAGTCGGACCTATGTCACCTCTTCAGTCCTTTTCTTCTTCCAGTGAAACTTTAATTTTCCAGTGATTTTTCATTGTTCGAACTTCAAATTTTAATTGAAATATAAAATAATTAAATACAGGTAATCATTGTTGGTAACCATAAGGGGATAGATGACACATCGATATGCAGGTATTTTTATTATAAATATTATAATGACTGTGTTTCTTTGATGACATAATACAATTTAAGGTACGTAGTATAATATGATTGACTAGCTTAAAATAAATGTGTTTGTTTCCAGGTCTAAGGGAAGGCTGCGTAACATTCAATATTTATTTATGTTGTTTTATCCTACATTTTATGTAATGGAAAATCACACCAGCTACCTATATATACATTACTTCATCCAGCCTGGGTTGGGTTGAGAATAGCCGCAACATCACAAGGGTTTGAATTTAAATGATCACTCGTCCAAGTACTAACCTCTTTGAACGTTGCTAAACCTCAATGATAGGGCGAAAACTGTGCATTCACCATCGACGCTATTCTGACTCTATTTTATGATTCAGAGGTACCAATTAAATCCTGAGGTACGAAATTCTTCTCACTTCGAGTATCCGAAGACGCTATTCATATAGAAACAATTCCACGGGAACTGAAGAGTGTATATTTTGAAAAAGGGGGCCACTCAAATGCCAAATAGACTGCAAATTACACATACGCACCGCTATAAGCACACAATAAATACCTATACGCTACGTGGGTAAAGTTACACAAATGGGGTACATTAATATTTTCACAATGACGTTTCCAATACAGCCAGGGCTTTGAAATAATTCATCTACTCTACTCAATTTGAAATCCTCTATTGAAGCAAATCAATTTGTTTTTTCCCAGTCAGGAAATGTCGACACACAATCACATTTATGGCAGCGCTTCTCAAAGTGTCCGACTCTGTCTCGTTGCCGGGGTATGGACTTTTGGCGGGGTATGGACTCTTTATTTGAGTCCATACTTGATTTTATGGGCTTTATAAGTGATCTGATGAGTGATCTCGCTTGCCATGCGGAAAGTCTCCCGGGTTCGAATCCCAGATCCAACAAGAAATTTGTACTCAAATTTTGGGATACAACCGATACTTTTAAATTTGGTTACATTTGTTTGTAAGGGATACCTTCCAGTGCGCTCGTGCTGACCCAGTACCTGAATGGGAACTATTGTGTCACTTCTCGCCCATCAGAGGGGAGGCATACTACGAGATGGCTACAACACAGACCACATACGTCCACAGTAGTTCCTGTTTCATGGCTACGAAATAAAAAAGGCTGTGGAAAAACTCTTTAAAAAACACACAAACTGGCGACTGTGATGTCGCGTCGATAGCAAATAGAATAGGTACATCAGTTCCCGTCAGACAACTGAAATTAAGCAAATTTTAGCCATGTCAGGACTATTAGGATGGGTGACCTTACAATTTGCAACCCTCGTGGTACTGCCGAAACCAGGCTGGCTGAGGGTAGGTAAATAGTTTGTGAGTTTGCACAGTGAATGATGGAGGGTAAAACCCCAGACTCAAATAACAAAGATGTTAAAGAGAAAGAAGTTGAAAGCCACTGAAACTTACTATGAAACTTTTATTCCGAGCTTTTATTCGGAGCTTAGATATACAGGGTGGACCAAAAAAACGTTTACACCCGTTAATGGTAGATTACTGACGACATTTCCAGGCCGGATCTGCAATCCGTTTTTTCGGATTCGCCTTTATAACTGCACAAAGTGATTTTTTGCAACTTTCTGAAAAAGTCCGACTTTGGCTTATTCTTCAGGTCAGAACTTTTTTCCTGTTTAAGATGAGTTGATTCTGAACATTTCTGCAGAAAGCCAACAAAATTTCGATGTTTCTAGCTACACTACTTTGTTTTTTACGGTTTGGTTTGTCATATTTTTTTTACAACTGAACAGAAAAAAAACACCCAAAATTTTTTTTTTACTAAATAAAACACTCGACATTTGTCCGAACAAATTTTGGCACAGACATGGGCAAATTTGATAAAAGTTGGCGGCCGCCCCGAGGATGCTAAAAAATAATTTTACGATTTTTCATCACGTGATCTTTTGGGAAAAATTATTAGATGTTTGCCAAAAACTCTTCAAAAATCCTAAGAGTGTTCTAGCTGTAGACTGTGTAAGGGCGTCTTGTATTGTTTACAAAAATGGTTTACATTGCTTTTTTTGAATACCGCGGTCTCACATGCCTTCATCAGCCAGTTTAGGAAAATTCAAATGATATTTTTCGTGCTTCTCAGATTGTCAGTGGTGTTAGCTAGATGTGGTAGTGCTAAGAGTGTCAGTCGCATGACCGAGGTTCGATTCTCGTCGGTGAATATTATTTTAATTATCAAAAAAATCTGATGGAATATTTTATTCATACCTGTATCTGACCTGTTGTAACACCAACAACTTATGGTTTTTTTGGGGGTAATACCATCTGTAAATTGAGTTATATCAGATACTATTGGTATCACAATACACATAATTATTATTCATGTAAGCCCCTGAGAGACTGCCTTGATAATGTAAGGATGGGTTTTCTTATGCTTCCCTACGAGAGAAAAAAAACTAGCGAATTTTCCAAACGAAAATAGAGTTTATGAAATAAATCCAGGTAAATATGTAGGTAGGTTCTTCTATCATAAACAATACTATAATTAAATAACAAATATTTACCGATTGCCAACTCTCAATAGAAGTCTTGAAAAAAACAAGATAATATTTTGTAAAATCAATAAACTTTTGCAGTCTTTATTATGTTTTATACTATTTTGATATAAACAAAAAGGTATTTAAAAAAACATTTTGTGTTAGTATGTTCAATGAGGAACGATTAGACGCGCACGATTAGCTCAGTGGTAAGCTAGTCCACCCGGTCCGAACGCCAGAGCCAGCAAAAAATTCATGACTACAAATTAAAAAAGACTGTTGCCATTTTTTATTTAGCCATAGTACACACTATGGATTCTCCTCATACAAATTTTTGAAACCAATGGTGACTTTAGTACCTTAGTTCTAATTCAGAACTGTCCCTCTATCTTCTTGCCTTTCTCTCTCTCTCTCTCTCTTTCGCTCTCTGCCTCTCCCTCTCTCTCTCTCTCTCTCTCTCTCTCTCTCTCTCTCTCTCTCTCTCTCTCTCTCCCCTTCTCAATTCTCTTAGAGGAACTGTTGGAAGTGGCGTCCACCTTCCTGGATGCAAAGGTGAACCTCTTCATCATGTTCCGTCGAATGTTGCGGAAGATTCCAGGTTTTTCTGTCAGGTCATCGAATGCCAACAGGATTCTTGCTACCAGATTTCGTAAACTATGTTTTTCACGTGATCCCAAATGTTCCTGTTGGCAACTCCATAATGCTAAATGCATATCTGCCATTTCAGCATCCGAATTATAATAATGTAACTTGTACTAAAAAAACTCAAGAAGTTTAAAGATAATATTTCATAGAATGCAGAAAAATATGCTTGAAAACTATCATCGAGAAAACAAAAAATCATTCCTTTGACTGGCCTTTAATTAATTCCAAGGAAAATAATTATCAGACATAAATAGCTAATTACTCTTTGAGTACAAGACGACCCTACACGGTCAACACTTTTAAGATTTTGAACATCATTTTTTGAGACTTACCTGGTTTGTTTACCCAGAAGATTACGTGATAAAAAATCGTAAAATTATTTTTTAGCATCCTTGAGTTGGCCGCCAACTTTTATCAAACTTGCCCATGTCTGTGCCAAAATTTGCTCGGGCAAATCTTGAGTGTTTCAAAGTGTAAAAAATTTACATGAGAATTTTTTTTCTATTCAGGTGTCAAAAAAGATGCCAAACCAAACCGTAAAAAACAAAGTAGTGTAGCTAGAAACATCGAAATTTTGTTGGCTTTCTGCAGAAATGTTCAGAATCAACTCATCTTAAACAGGAAAAAAGTTCTGACCTGAAGAATAAGCCAAAGTCGGACTTTTTCAGAAAGTTGCAAAAAATCACTTTGTGCAGTTATAAAGGCGAATCCGAAAAAACGGATTGCAGATCCGGCCTGCAAATGTCGTCAGTAATCTACCATTAACGGGTGTAAACGTTTTTTTGGTCCACCCTGTAGAAGGGTATTATTATCTTGGTGTTGATGTATTGCAGGTAATTGAGACGTACGTTACTTTTACTTCCGAGAAATTTCTAATATTAGAAATCGGAAATATTGTGTTCGTTTTTGTAAAAAAAAATATTTTTTTGCTCCGATTTCATTTTTTTTCATATTTCTGGACATTTCATAACCTCCTGAGCAACTTTGGTTTTGTGTCCATCTGTCGGTCTGTCGATATTTCACAAATATTTCCAACAAATAATCGCTTTACTTTCTAACTGAACAAGATTATGTGTCCGTATACCTCCATCCCATCCAAATCTCTCTCTCTCTCTCATCCTATTTTTTTCTCTTTCTTTCTGTATCTCCTCTTTTTCTCTCTCTTCCTATATCTCTCTCCATCTCCTTGTCCAATCTCTCTCTATTTCTTTTTCTCTATCTGTCTTATTCTACCCTCATCTGCTTCTCCAATCTCTCTCTCTCTCTCTCTCCCTCTCCCTCCCTCTCTCCCTCTCTCCCTCTCTCCCCTCTCCCTCCCTCTCTCCCCTCTCCCTCTCTCCCTCTCTCCCTCTCTCCCTCTCTCTCTCCCTCTCTCCTCTCTCTCCCTCTCTCCCTCTCTCCCTCTCTCCCTCTCTCCCTCTCTCCCCTCTCCCTCTCTCCCTCTCTCCCTCTCTCCCTCTCTCCCTCTCTCCCTCTCTCCCTCTCTCCCTCTCTCCCTCTCTCCCTCTCTCCCTCTCTCCCTCTCTCCCTCTCTCCCTCTCTCCCTCTCTCCTCTCTCCCTCTCTCTCTCTCTCTCTCTCCTCCCTCTCTCTCTCTCCCTCTCTCCCCTCTCTCTCTCTCTCTCTCTCTCCCCTCTCTCTATCTCTCTCTCAGGTGTTGCTGTCCAAAGCTGATGTGCTTACAGCAGGTCAGAGGTCCGGACATTGCCTGCGAGAGATACCCCGGTGTTGTTTGTAGTTGGAATGAGAAAAACCTTAACAATACCTCGGGGAATACTCCTGGTCACGAAGTGTTGTATTCTTTCCACCAGTCTTCTCACAATAAAGATAATATTTTCAATAATAAAAAACAAATAAACAGTAAAAAAAATAAACAGGAAAAACACAAAATAAACAAAGTCCCTCTTCCATTTCCTTTTCTTCTCCCTTTCAACTCTTCGCTTCTTCCTTTCAACCTCTGCCTCTCCTTCCTTCTCGCTTTCAACTTCTCCCTCTTCGATTCTTCCTTATAGGTTTTTCCTTTCTCTTCCTAAGTTTTCACACCTCTTGTATTTATTTCTCCTTTTCTTATAATTTTTTTTCGTATAGATTGTTAACTTTTTCTTGTTGACTGAACGGGGGCGTCATTTTTAGGGGCGAGAGGGATAGAAGATGTTTTTTTTCTACTTTTTTTGATGGTAAATTTTTAGAGTAAGAGTAATTTTTCCTATTCACTTTAACCTGGTCGAAGTTTGAATCTAGAAAATTGCACTGCGACCGCAAAAGAGGTGATCCTATCATAAGAGGAATCAATGCAGATGTAAGTCGCTAAGTGCAGAGAACTTAGAAGAGGGGTAAAAAAGGTGTTCTCAATTTGATATCGATATGATACCGGAAGAGCATGCCAAAGGCATTATCACCACCCTTGATCAGGCTTTGTTTACTTTTATATAATTATACCCTTTAACTGTATCTGTATATAGAAATTGTAAATTGATCAAAATTGTTGAATAATAATAATAATAATTTGTTTTTAACTTTTTGTACTTAATTTAGGGCGTTATTCCTTTTGTAACAACGAAGTATTGTTTGTTGGGGATATAAACTGTAAAATCCAATGACAACTTTAATTCAAATCCTTTCCTATAAAATAGTTTTATTTTCGATAGTTAAATGATGTTTAAAAAAAGTTTTTTATTTCTTAATTTCTTCTTTTTGAATGTCTCCATGTTTTATGTTTGGAAATTATCTCTGCCAGTTTAGATGGCTGAAAAGATAGACCTTCAGGTTCTGAAGCAATATGTTGCGGGTTCTAATAATAATATCACTCTTTAGTGGAAGGTAACCAGCGAGGACGCTCAAAGCATTTTCCACCACCTAACCCTCAGAGCCTTATTATTATGTGGTCACAAACTCAATTTCGTAAATGCAGGAATTCATGCACTGGGTGGGATTCGAACCAACGAATCCCTACACTACCTGGATTACCAGACTAGCGCGTTAACCACTTGATTGGGCATTAAAATTAAATTGAAATTTTAATCTTCAGATCACTGAAGTTAAGCAACATCCACGTCCAGCGAGGACTTGGTGAATGACCACTTTAATTCAAATCCTCATGATACTGTGGCTATACCGGGCCCAACCCAGGCTGGTTAATGTGAGTAGCTGGTTTCTAAGTTTCTTAGAGTGAAGGGTAAAACCCCCTCTTGAATTTGATGTTAAAGAAAGAAAGGAAAAAAAAAACAACAACAAACAAACTGCAAGTATCTTTTTATGTCAAAGAGATGACTTCTTTAATTCAAGACAGGGTAAAACCCTCCATTCGCCCGTATGCCAGCATTAAGAAGTCTTCCCTCCGCTGAACGTTGCTTAACTTCGGTGATCCTACGAGAACACGTCATCGACGCTGGCTTGTCTATAATTCCGCACTAATTGTATCCACAATCCCACATAACTATGTAGGTACTAGAGATGAATTTCTCCTCTTTGTGAAATACTGATGTTACTTTTTCTCTCGATTTGTCCCGTACCCCATTCCCTCTAGAAAAAGCTAAAAATCAAACCAAAATAAACAGAAAACTCCAAAATAAACTGCGTACCTACATTGAAAAACGTGTTTTTTGCTTTAATGCTCTGAATTTTAATCATTCGCCCACTTGATAGTACTTTGAAAACAGCACAAAATAGGTCCTTCTGCAAAAGTCCTTAACGTGACTGGGAACAATGTTTTTCAAAATATCGTGGGTTTTTTTAGCGTCAATGCACTTTTTTTTTTTTACAAAAAAGAGTTAGACTCTTCAAATATTGCATGTATTGTATATTGGGATCGATGTTCCTTTTGCTTCCTCAAAATGGCGTTTACTATGCAGTCTGAGTCATTACGTTGAGTTAGATTAACATTTTTTATTTTTTAATTGGGGTCCACTCATACCTCGTGAGGAAAAAAGAGTAGCGGCTTTGATGTGAGTAGCGGAATTAAGGGTAAAACATGATATCATATAATTATATGGTATATTTAAATGGTAATTTTTTTGACATAATAACAGAAATAAGTCTGGCTGGGGGAGTTTATAGTCATAAACAGGGAGTAGAAAAGCATTGGCTTGGTTCTGGGGGGCCTCCTTGTTATTAGCCTCTTTGTATTAGCCTTCTTGTAAAGACAGTGGTAGAAGTGCTGAGTCATTCCTCCACTGTTCACGATGACGTCATCCTATGATGATGAACACAAAAAACATTTTTTTAGAAGTTTGGAAAATATTGTCTGGCCCAGTAGCTTTATTCTGGCGTTGGTCTGGTAAACCGTAGGCCGTGGGTTCGAAATCCAGCCGGAACATGACTACATGACAAGTTATCCTCCAATTTGAGATCTAGACCTCGTAACAAAAAGATCTAAGTCGGGCAGTTTGTTTCAGTTTTGTGGTTCTGACTAAAGTTCGATTCGATTCCCCGTTAAGATTACGTCCGTCCCCCCCCCTTCTCCATTCTCATCCACCTAAAAACCCAATGAGGATCAGACGTGAAATAATTTAGTCAGAACATTCTAGTTCCCTCGGTGAAGTCTTCAATTTATAATAATAATAAATATACTGAAGTTGTCTTAATAAAAACCATTTACATAGTATTCAAAAAAATTCATAAATTCTATTTGGAATTCTCGACATCATTCCTTACAAGGAATTCCGGTTATTCCGGTATTCCATACCCAACTTATACCGGACCTGGGTTAATCCCATAGACCTATAGAGGTTCTGCATTTATAATGTACATTTTTTATTGCTAAAATTGAATTTATTCTCATTTTATGTGTCGCCCCTAACTGATAGCAAGACCAAAGCGTCCGTTGCATCCCTGTGCTTTAATATTTAATGGCCAGGTGTCATTTCACAGCCAAGATAGCTTTTTATTTATTTTTTTTCATAGTATTTACTTACACTTCATCTTTTTCTTCTCTTTTTATCTAGAACCCTGCATCCGTAGCTTAATGTGCACAGCAAACCCGTTGCCAGTTCCCCTTGGCTGACTACGATTCCTGTGGCCAGTTGCAGAAAAACTTTCTACTCTCTAAATCTCCGTTTCAACTGTCACACAACGCACTCTGATTGGTTAATTTGAACGCAATAACCAATTAGAGTGCATTGTGCGACGGTTGAAAGTGAGATTTAGGGATTTTGAGAGTGGAGAGTGTTTCTGGAATCGGTTACTGATCCCCAATTATTCCCCAATTGGGCCCGAGTGCGTTTTTCTTTGGTCACCCTACTCTGTAAATGGCTTTTTTTTAACAAACAATAAACGTTTCGGCTATTCTTAACTCTAGTATAAGCCTAAAAATTCACATTGCCAGTTTGCGAGGTGATCTGTTTTCGTCAAGTTTATCATTGAAGACTTTTACTTCTTATATTAGAAATCGGAAATATTGTGTTCGTTTTTTTTTGTTTTGGGCAGGTATTAAAATTTTTTCGGTACCATAAGCCCCTGAAGTAATGCAAAGCTTGAAGTGAGAGCGGTTCCAGGGCAAAAAAGAAAAAAAGAGCACTTTATTCTAGACCCAAACTGACCGTACTTTAGGTAAAAATGAAGAAGTGAGAATATTATTACTATGGTACAGGGTCCGCCATTGGTCGAATCATTTTGAAATGACTAATATATTTTCACAACTGAAGTTTCAAAATAAAGTTTTCTTTGATGGGATGCTAGAAAACAAAGATCCATTTATTGTTATAAATAAGTAAATAATTATGTTTCTTTGAGTTATTATATCACAACTTTAGTCGTTAGCGCAGACTTATAGAACTTTTCCATATCGTTAATATCCCAATATATAATTTCTGCGTATAATTCCTCCACTGGTCGCTGCTAACATTAAAGCAGCTACTCATTTTTCCTCACGAGGTATGAGAGAAAAGCCCTTAACAAACTGAACAATGGTATTTGACGGTCGAATTTCGATCTGTAAATCAATGCTATCCCCGAATACTTGCTGGTAAACGCGATGCTTAACTTGAGAGATTTTAGTTCTGAATTCATGCACTCTGCTTTGAGGCCAACAAGCCAACATCTTCTTGATGTGATCTTCAAAACCTGAATGTTAAGTGTAACAATAAATAGCATTTTTTAGTAAAATGCTACTTACAATAGTATATAGGGTCAAGGGGGGTATTTACGAACAGGGGGTAATTACGAACAGTGGTCATTGTACCTAAACAGGATAAGATATTTCGAATCTGGTGGTTGAATACTATTATTTTGAATTGTTTTAACAGGTTGAACACGAGTTTTCGCTAGTATTTATTTTCAGTTGTAATTAGTAAGCTAGTGAAAATAGATCTATCAAAAAATTTGAAAT
This sequence comes from Bactericera cockerelli, assembly GCA_024516035.1. Taxonomy (NCBI): domain Eukaryota; kingdom Metazoa; phylum Arthropoda; class Insecta; order Hemiptera; family Triozidae; genus Bactericera; species Bactericera cockerelli. The sequence continues at coordinate 16,809,023 of CM044965.1, forward strand.
TCGTAGTTTTTGATTTTTTTAAAACAATTTTTTAGGTAAGTGTTACTTGAATTTTTATCATTATTTTACTTTTATTTATTGATAAGCATGTTTTTGATTATTATTTTACAAAAATAATTGTTTTAACCATTTTTTAAGTTATAGTTTTTGGGTGTTCTTAATTACCCCCGCATTTTTTTGCTATGGGGTAATTACGAACGCATATTTTGGGTGTTTGTTTTACCCTATAACTTTTTTTGTATTAATCAAAACACTCAGAATGCCCAGGAACTACAAGATGAAGAAACCACCCCCTTTGTATACAGAAGCACAAATGATATCTGCTATCGTAGATGTTTTTAATGGCAACCTGTCTGTCAGAAGAGCAACGGCAGTGTTTTGAGATTCCGCAAACCAAAGTAGAATTTTCCAAACGTAAGTCTCAAAATCCTGAAATACTGGGAGGTTGTAAGAAGTACCAAGATATTAGTACCCTAATGTATTGGACCCAATGAAGGTATTTGTGTACTTGAACATAGCAAAAGAAAGGAAGAAAAATGAAGGTGTAGAAAACGAAAAGAAATATAGGGGGAACAGTTTCAAACAAGAAGAAAAAAATGAAGGTAGAAGAAGACAAATCTGAGATTGACAATGACCTAGAAACTATTGATAAGACCAAAATCTGTAAAAAAAAAAATTAAAAATATATATAAAACACCTTTGAAGAGCCCTCATAATTAACTATTACTATTATATGCTTTTATTACCAGCCTCCGTGGCGTAACGGTTGTGACTACTGCCCGTAGTCCAGAGATCCTTAGTTCGATTCCCGGTTGGAGCAGACTTTTCGCACAGAAAATTCTATCCCCTCCGAACATGTGAAGCTGGCGATTCTGGCCCCACCCAGGCTGGGTGAGGTTAATGTGGATAACTGGTACGATTCCAAGCAAATGGAGGGTGAAACCCCCGTCCTGTCTACCTCAAGTCAGGATGTTAAAACCAAATAGAATCAATGGACATGAAAGGAGCCTAGACATTGGATCTGGGCGTCCATATAATCCTCTCACCACCGTGATTTAGGTATCTATACCTATCTCACGGACACGAAATTATTATTATTACTATTATTTGCAAGATAGAGATACCCTATTTGATAAGAGCTGACTACCTTCATGGTTAGGATTCAAACCACTATCCTGTGTGTCCATAAACTTTGCATATTGTCATACAGGTGGCTAAAGACACAAAGTACAATTTTGGTGTATTATTTGTACATAAAAAGCACATATTGCCATTAAAAAGTTCGTTTTTAATATTGTATAATGTGTTCGCATTTACCCCCGCCTGACGGGGGTAAATGCGAACAGGCGGGGGTAAATAAGAACACCACTAAACAGATACTACAGTATGCACAAGACTATTGATAATGCACCATTAGAATGCTAAATAAGTCTATATACCAAAGAAATCACAAGACATGCATTTTACAAAAGCATCTCAGGGTTACAGATATGTTTGTAAAATGTAGCTCAAAATCGTTCGTAATTACCCCCCTTGACCCTAGTCTTACACACCTTTCTCACTCTTCTATTGACCTTGCTTTCTGTTCCACTTCAATATATCCTGATATTTATAATTTTTTACCTATAGATAAACTTGACCATAATTTATTTAAAACGTTCAATTGAAATATTTCCTTCACAGTCACTACTCTCTTTCCCAAAGATCAATTCCATCTGCATACCCCAACAACGACTTTCCACTCCTCCATCTTCTCCTAGCTCTTCTTATGCACATACTCGTTGCCCAGCAATGGATATTTTGGCTCGTACCCATCCTAAGAGGATTGCATAGCCTTTTTTCCATTTACATATCATGGAATATTGTGAAAGATTTGTACTTTTCCGGCCACTGCCTCACGAATCCGTGATTCGTATCCTATTCCTCCTGCGCTCTCTGACTCTGTGGAGTGCGTTGACCATCTATTCCTATATCTTATTAAAATAGGTATTTATGACATAATTTAAAAAAGGGGTAGTTGGCGCGAACGACCTGTTGTAACACACAGTTTAAGCGCCTATTTAGAAATAATAAATAGCATTCTGTTCTCTAGCATCACACCAAAGAAAATTTCTTTATAAAGCTTCAGTTTCCAAAACATAGGCATTTCAAAATGGTTCATCATCAAGAGCGGACCCTGTATTAAAACAATGTCTCACCTGGGTCAACTTCCCTGTAACTCGTGCCTCTCGTGCCTCGAGATAGCCATAAATCCACATCAAAACCAACGAATTCTTTCCGGCACGTTCCAAATAAATGCTTCACGCACTCATATCCAATGCGTTGGCGAGGATGAATCGAGTACAATAAAGATGAAAGGTTATTCGCCCGATCTTTACGACTCAATACAATCTACGAGAGAGCTTTGGAAATTTTTCGGAAAAATGAAGTATTATTTTCGTTGTGTTTCGTTTTATTTTCGGAAAAATGAAGGTGATTGTTTTTTTTTTGTCTTATCTACCTCGTAATAAGAATAATGGAATTCATAAGGTAAGCTGGGCAGGTTGAATAGGGTAAAGGTAAGATTATGACTAAGCCCCAGCAGCGTGAGTGTTAGAGTCCTCACTGTAGGGATGCCTGTGTCATTTGTCCCTTCAGCTGATTTTGTTATTCAGAGACGTTTGTTTAAAGTTAAAACGTCTGTGCGCATGTGCATTCAGATGTTTCTTTAATAAATAATTGTCAAGGTCGAGATATTCCCTGTAGCAAGCTCGGGACCACCCTACAGTGAACCCTATAGGGTTTACAAAATCGTCTCTGCATACCAGCCTTGGCCTTTTTTTTGTCTTTTAGATCGAATCAAAACTGTTTTCTTCAATAGGTTTAAATTATGTTTTGAATGAAAATCTATACCTAAATTTAGTGTTATAGCTTGCGTTAACAATTTTTTAATTTGTCTTGTAATTCTGTCCCTGATCTTTGTTTCAGGATCTTGTCTGAGCTATGGACATTCGTGCTGGGGAGGTGAGTGTTGGGTGGAAGAGATTGCCATAGGCAATAACCCCGCCCTTTAGTTAGGACATATGTATATATTTTGTTTTTTTTTTCCTTGTTTATATTATTAATATTGTCAATTTTATATTGAATTTTTACCATTATTTGTCTGTACATATAATTATGTTCTACTTATAAAGAGTTTCAAAAAAAGATAAAAAAATATTATTGCCTTGCTTACACTGCCTAATAAGTCTAATAAGTCTTAGTATTCCAGTAAACCCTAGACGCATTATTGTGTGGTCAAAATCACAAACTGTCATGTCCCGACTTGGTTTCGAACTCGCCACTTCTAAACTGCCAGATCGCGACGCCTTGGTCACTGAGCTATTAGGAGAGACTACGTGATTTTTTGTTTGCCAAAGTGGGCATTTTCGTGCTTAACTAAATAACAATATTATCACTCTCTTGAAACCCACCTCAATAAGCTTGGATTGGAGCGCGGCAGACTTGTGACCTGGAGGTTGGTGGTTCAAGTCCCAAGTTTAGAAATTGTGATATGACAATATTGAATATTGATTAACACATAATTATGATACTAAGATATCAGGTCCTGGAGAATGTGCGAGGAAGGTAAAGTATGATACTAAGGGTTGGGTGGAAGAGATTTCCGCACGCAATAACACCGCCCTTCACAGTTAGGACATTATTATTTTCTTGTTTATTATTTATTTATTTTCAAACAAATTAATTATTTTCAAACTATTTTATTTTGTGAATATTGTATACTTTGTCCTTTTAATAAAGCTTGATATAATAATAATAATACTTATTATACCACTCTCCTGATTCCAGCGCATGGCAAGCGCAGTGGCACCAGCAATGATGGTCAATGGTTCCTGTCCAAACTTGCACCCGACAATTCCTGGAAGCCCAGACGAACCATCCTACCCCTGGAGTCATCGGCTCTCAGGTAGGGTTCTTGGAAAATAAGTGGTGTTGTTATAATTTCGGACACGGAATTATATTTATTTTTATGTGACTACCGCCCGTAGTCCAGAGATCCTGAGTTCGATTCCCGGAGCAGACTTTTCGCACAGGAAATTCTGTTCCCTCCGAACATGTGAGGCTGGCAATTCCGGTGACATTACAAGTGACATTTTTTGAAATAAGAATGATAGTGCCTTTGGTTCTACAGTATTTCGTTTATAAATGTTTCAATATTGGATATTTACGGAAGTAGGTAATAAGTCTGGTTACCTTCACTAACTATACTGTAAAATACACTTGTATTCGATGGAAACACGCGACTGCCATTAGGGTAGGTGGGGGGAAGAGTACGCAAAAAACACATTTCGATTTTTCCAATTTTTTCGGTTAGATTTATTGTCCTGAAATGTCGTACATTGATGCACTGGTTCGTTATCCACCTTTTACTTTTTACTGTAGGATTCAACCTTGTGATGTAAAAATTGTAAAATTAATTTAGCAAAGTCATTTTTTGCGTATTCTTACCCCACCGCGGTGGGGCAAGAGTACGCTTACCCAAACCGTGTATTTTGTATAGGAAAATCATACAAATTTGGTTTTCTGGCCAAAATTTGTGTAGGTGAGGTTAATGTGAGTAATTTGATAACAGCCACGTTCAGGAAGGACTCAGGGAAAGTTTAGAACCCACCAACTAACTAGGCATCCAAAGAACCTAGTAAATATCTATTCTAACCCTATTTTGCGTACTCTAACCCCATTTCGCTTCGAATAGATTAAATTTATTTTAAAAAGTAACTCCACTATCAAACGAAAAAGCGACAATTAGTTATGAAAATTTAGAATTTGCTGAACCAGAAAAAATAATTACTTTAAGAAAATTCACAAAACTAAAAAACCTAATAATAAATTAAATTCCAAATAAATTAGATCGCGACACCAAAAAAATTTCTTACCTCATTATTGAAGCCTGCTTTCTTCCTAGGCCAAATCTAAATAAGTTGGTGAGCTCTTAATCATAATCTGTTCAATCGCGCTGATTCCTGTTGAAATACGTTGCTTCCTTCTATGAAAACTACGCCTGCGTACTCTTACACTGCGCGTACTCTTCCCCCCACCTACCCTATAGTAGCTAAAGTTTTGTAAGTAGCTATGTGATTGATGATGAAAAAGAAATTCTCGTAGTATCACCAATCCTCGGTAGTATAGTGGTCAGTATCCCCGCCTGTCACGCGGGAGACCGGGGTTCGATTCCCCGCCGGGGAGAATTTTTTTTGCTAGTTAGTTAATTAGTTGGAATTATACCTAATGTCTTAGTTGCTTTTTTTTCGCCAAACTGTCGACATTTCTTCTTCCTTTATAATGCATCATTAGGCATTATTGTGTAAAATAAAATAATATGAAGTATTGAGATAATGAGATCCTACACAAGTATTTCTGGAGGGTTGTGAATACTTCTCCTTTAGGTGCAATTCCGACCCCTAGCGACCGCTACAGTGACAGGCGACTGAGGCTTCCTACTGCTATCTGTGTATTTTAATGAAGTACTTACTAAAGCAACCGAGGCACCTTGCCGTCTGGTGAAGAACTGGAAGGAGCGTTTTATCTGATCTAATTGAAATTTATTTAGGTATATTCATAGTTTTAAATCTTCATTAACTACTTCAGCTACCTGTACCTAATAGTATGTACCTAATTGTAGAATAATATAAATACCTGTACATAGTTTTCAAATAAGACGTCAAGTGAAGACCAGTTGAATTTTTTTATCATTTATATCATTATGAAGCTACTTGACAAAGTATCCTTGTTGGATAATATTATACGAGGGACGTCCGGAAAGAAAGGGGACAATTGATGTTAAAACTCGAAAAATGCATATATTTTCATAAAGTTTACAGGATAAGTTCCAAATATAGTCCTTTATTTCTCCACATAATCGCCGGCAAGCTCCACTCACTTCTGCATCCTGGGTCCGAACTTTTTTATGCCTTCGACATACACGCTCGTACTTCAGTTGATTTTGAAAACCATATGAATAAAGTTCCCTACTCCCCCCCAGACACCTGAATCTGAACGAGCTAATTTTGAAAACCATATGAATAAAGTTCCCTGCTCCCCCAGACACCTGAATCTGAATTCCATATGAATAAAGTTCCCTACTCCCCCAGACACCTGAATCTGAAATTCCATATGAATAAAGTTCCCTGCTCCCCCAGACACCTGAATCTGAAATTCCATATGAATAAAGTTCCCTGCTCCCCGAGACACCTGAATCTGAAATTCCATATGAATAAAGTTCCCTGCTCCCCCAGACACCTGAATCTGAAATTCCATATGAATAAAGTTCCCTGCTCCCCCAGACACCTGAATCTGAAATTCCATATGAATAAAGTTCCCTGCTCCCCCAGACACCTGAATCTGAAATTCCATATGAATAAAGTTCCCTGCTCCCCCAGACACCTGAATCTGAAATTCCATATGAATAAAGTTCCCTGCTCCCCCAGACACCTGAATCTGAAATTCCATATGAATAAAGTTCCCTGCTCCCCCAGACACCTGAATCTGAAATTCCATATGAATAAAGTTCCCTGCTCCCCCAGACACCTGAATCTGAATGAGAACTCGCTGCTGGAGGGGGCGGAGGCGGCCGCCCTGGATCTTCTGTCCGAGGGGGGCGACTACTCGGAGGATGATGAGGACAATCCCGCGGGGGCGGGGGTGGGGGAAAGCGGCGCCCTGGGCGGGGGTCGCACCCGTGGCCTCGGGAAGGAGAAGCCCCCGGTCATACTGATGGAACAGTCGCCGGCGCGCCTCTACAAACTGCTGGTGAGTTCAGGTTATAAATATTTACACATATAGTTGGGTGATAATTTGATCCGTGCCACTGGCACTCAAAGTGCCAAAGAATTCTTGCTGCAGAGAATATCCATAGGGATTCAACGCTGCAATGCAGCCTGCATTCTTGGTACTCTACCACATGTCAGTGGCATGGATCATATGTTAAGTTAGTTACTTAAGCTATCATATTTGTGTTGATCACTTTCGTGATGTCACAACAACTCAAACTCGCTTTACTAAATTTACGCTGCAACCCGAACTTGAACCACCGACCTCCAGGTTACAAGTCCGCTGCCTTATCGATCAAGCTACTGAGGTATAGTTATTATTATTATTATGATATTATGCTGTCGCCCGCTTTGCGGGCCGAGGCATGGCCGTGAAAGCAAAAAGTCTTTTTTCGCCAATGGCAGGTGTTGTAGTGGGAATTTCGAAAAATCCCGTCTTATTGCACATCTAGACTATAAGACAAAGCTACCTACAAAATTTCAGCTTCTTAAGACTTACGAGTTCGGAGAAACAGTGATGATCAGTCAGTCAGTCAGTGACTTTGACATTTATATATTAAGATTAGGTAAGACAAACTAAAATATATACAGTACAATACAATTAAATTATGTATAAATAAAAAATATATAGATTGAACAAAGAAACAAGAACAAAAAATCCTGCAACCAGGTCAGATAATAATAATAATACCATTCAATACAAAATTTCGATATCTCTTTATCTTTATCACGGAATAGGTTTGTATTTGTCTCACATAGTACAATTTCATTTGACATGTAGGTACGTACCCACAACAAGTACAAATTTTACATGTCCTTTATTAGAAGAACGTGAATAGGTAGGTACACTTACGTAGATTGATTTTAGGGGTATAACACCTCATCAGGACACGTCCTAGAGGCCAGAGGGTATGCTAGTGATGTTACCGCTATTACCCTTTTGGATTGCGTGGGATAAATAAAGCTGCAGGCTGAATTTTGCGTTAACCTTCATAGGAAAATTTACTAGTATCCTACCTATGCAAGTATGCATAAGCAGGTGTAATACACCCGACCTCAGTAGCTTGATTGATAAGGCGGCGGACATGTAACCTGGAGGTCGGTGGTTTAAGTACCGGTTTCAGAGTAGATTTGGTAAAGCTTTGGTTTGAGTATTGTGACACCACGAAAGTGATTAACACAAATATGATAACTTACATGAGTTTTGATGGCAAAAAGTTTGAAAATATTTATGTTTTACACGTTTATGATACTCGTATTTTTACCAAAAACCAACTTTAGTAGGGAAACTTAGAAATATTCTAATCTTTTACAGTATTATATTTATAAAAATATTGCCTTATTTATACTGCCCGATAGAGACTAATGAATCCCATTATTTCAGCAGTAACCCCGAACAAGATGTTTTATTGTGGTCAAATCCCAAATGAGAGAATAACTTGTCATGTCCCGGCTGGGTTTCGAACCCGCTACCTCTGGATTACCAGTCAGACGACTTGACCACTGAGCTACCGAGACAGATTATAATAATTTAAAATTTAAACAGTATTTTTATTGTTGTCGTTTATTAAAACAACTAGGTAGCTACTTTATAATAAATTTAGATTGAAAAAGATTTAATGTAATGGTGAATATTAACGCGAATTTTAAAATTAAGGAAATAATCCCCCTTTAGAGAAGAAGGGATAAGAGTGATATTATAAATGCCAATTTTAATGCTTCTTTATTCTAAAACACAGGGATTTTTTACAGCAAAAAAATTCCATCAGTTAATTTGTGTAAGTAATATGAGGATTTTCTTGAAGAAAAAACTGAATAGAAATGAGAAAAATAATAAACCAGGGATTTAGGTGACTACTAAAAATATAATAATAAGTACCCTTTCCTTTCGAGCAAGATATTTTTTTGCAAATAAATTGCTACTCCCACACCAGAGGTCACGACCTTGAAAAAATCTTTATTTAATTTTTAGAATTTTTTATTCATCATCAAGGGAAAAAACCACTTCTTGTTACTTTTATACGAGTATAATAAGTGTATATTTTTTTCGAAATTAAACTAAAAGTTGACTTGAGGTAAAAGTGTCAAGAAAAATAAAGGTTGCTTGGAAAAAGTTCAGCTTTTGTTACATTCGGATAATGACTTGTTGATTTTTTTTTATAGTACGCTAACATTATACAGTTGAACCTTGATATAAAAAAACTGGATAAAATAGAAGAAACTCAAGAAAACTCGATAAAAGAGAATAATTTCAAATTCAAATTTACAGTTATAAGGGAAAATAACTTCTTTATAAGAGAAACGTAGATACTCAAATTAATGAGGAGAAATTCATGCACTGGGTGGAATTCGAACCTACGCTATCTGGATTACCAGACTAGCGTGTTAACCACTTGACTACCAGTGCAAAGTGGTGGATATAGGTATGTAGGTATATAGGGAAAAAAATTGCGGTCCCTTGAGTTTTCTTATAGCCAGGTTCCACTGTATTGATTTTGTACTTGTCCTAAAAAGACGTTATATCAATTATTTATACTTCGCCCTTGCATATTACCTTATGTTACTATTGGGGTCTGCATTGTTGAACCTCATGGTTGAAGTTGGTACGGTGGCGCACGTTTTTTTTTTATGGCAGGATGCCCTTCCTAACACCCACGGTTCACGCTTTGTTTTAACGTCCTCATCAGGACGAAGGTGTTACCCTCCATTCGCTGGGAATCGTACCAGCTACCCACATTAACCTCACCCAGCCTGGGTAGGGCTGGAAATGTCAGCCTCACGTGTTTGGAGGGAACAGAATTTTCTTCGAAGAGTCTGCTCCAACCGGGGATCGAACTCGGGATCTGGACTACGGGCAGTAGTCATAACCGTTTTAAATTAATTATTTAAAAAATATATAGTTGAAAAAGTTAGTTATCATATTTGTGTTCATCACTTTCGTGATATCACAACTACTCAAACTCGCTTTACTAAATCTACGCTGAAACCGGGACTTAAACCACCGACCTCCAGGTTACTAGTCCACTGCCTTATCGATTAAGCTACTGAGGTCGGTAAAAAAAAAAAAAAAAATATATAATTATGTAAGTATATACAGGGTGTCCCACCAAACTTGGACACCTCAAATTACTCGGCCCCTGAAAGAGTTTTTGAAAAATAAAAAATCCTAAGGTACATGGTCTAATTATGCGGTTTCAGTCGTGAAATTTTTTTTATACAGGGTGGTTCAAAAGTCAGAAATTGAGGTGTCAACTTTCGATTTTTAAAAGGATCGACCTGAATTTTATTTGATAATTTTACTTTTAACCCTTCTGTCAAGAATCAGGTCTGGCCAGACCTTTCGCATTTTCAAGGTAGTTTTTCTCACTGATAAGACGATCATAGGTCAACAATATTCTCTGACTTCCAAGAAACGGTTACTTCTCGTCCCATCCAAATTAAAAATAGCTCGAATTCTTTAATTTGGGGGCGCACCGTGGGAAATACCGAAATTACCCTCCTTAGCCAGGTAAAGGTCTGGCTGGACCTACAGGTATTTCTTCAACTGTGTAGTAGTTCCATTCAGTTTTCTATCACTTTCAATATTATTTTTTATCGTGAAACATCTTTTAACTTTGGTGTTTAAGTGCTAGGTGGAAACGAATGTCAAGGGAGGAAAAAGAACAGTACATGGATAGACTTTTAGATGAACTTTCAAGTGCAAGTGAGGACGAAGAAACTCCATCGACTCATAAAGTTGAAAATGAAGAGAGGGAAGATGAAGATTACATTACAGCAGACGACATCTATGCATCAGATGAGGAACATGAAGCACTTCTGGAGACCCAATTTGATAGTGATAGTGATTCTGAAATGGAAGATGAGCTTTCAATGAATATGCAGGGAGAGTGTCATCAATCAACATCAAAATTCCTCCTTCAACAGTCTGAATACGAGCGCACAACGTTGTTCGCATAGGAACCAAAGGAAGTAAACGAACAGTAAACATCCAGTTCTTTTTCTATTTTCAAATCCTTTATGTCAGAAGTAATAATTTCCATTATTCTCCGAGAGACAAACAGAAAAACAGAGCAAACTTTAGGTCAAAAAAAAAAAAAAAAAAAAAAAAAAAAAAAAAAAAAACATGGACAAGAAAGACCGAGATATCTTTGGTGGCCGCTGGCCGAAATCATGCTAACATGGTTCACACAAAAGAGTTATGGCAAACATTAAGCGATCCCGTTTTCCGTGCAACAATGTCTAGATAGATTTTGGGCCTTTTCTCGTTTTATCAGATTTGATAATCAAGTTACGAGACTTGAGAGACAAAAACAAGACAAAGCTGCTGCCATAAGAGACATTTGGAAAATGTTGAACAAGAAACTTCAGGATAACCATACACCAACACCTTCTGAAGAAGTCACAGTTGATGAGCAACTTTTCCCCTATAGGGGCAAGACAAAGTTCACTCAGTATATTCCCTCTAAGCAGGCAAAATACGGGATCAAAGTGTGGTGGGCCTGTGACTCCAACACCGGATACCCTTGTAGAGGAATTATTTATACCGGAAAAGAAGTTGGGCAACTGAGGGAGATGAAACAAAGCCAGAGAGTACTACTACTGGAGCTGTCTGAACCCTATAAGTCAAGCGGAAGGACTATTTTATTGCTGATAACTTCTTCACTACTCTCGAGGGTGTAAGGATACTTCAATCAAACGGACTTGCTTTCGTTGGAACACTGATAAAAAATAAAACCTGTGATCCTGTTGAAATCCCTGCTCGAGACCGACCAGTGTGCTCAACAGAATTTGGATTTCTTTACTAGTAAATATGAATTATAATTTATTCTGTAAAGCATTTATGTAAATAATATTGCTGAAAAAATAATATCTGTTTGATTATTTCATTTGTTTTTATTAATTTCCTTGAAATAAGCGATTTTAAAGTATAAGGTCTGGCCAGACCTTATTCAGGACGGAAGGTAATAAATCTTGTACCTGACAGAAGGGTTAAATGGTTCCTGAGTATTTTTTTAAACAAAAATTTTACATACAGGGTGGTTTTTTTTCGACCAATTTTTTTTCTAAATCTCGACAAAAAAAATTTACTAAGAAAATATCTACAGGGTGGTCCATGTGACAATATTAGTTAAAACACCATAACTTTTTTATATAAATTAAAAATCGAAGTTTTTCTTGCACATTTAGTCTTTCTATTTAATTTTATGTCTCTTTGACTGCCCATATACAGGGTGTTACAAAAAAATTATGTCTCACTCTGTACAACACTTTAGTTTTGTTTTTCGATATGACTAACAAAAAATGTGTAAAATTAGGTAAAAATTAAAAAAACTCAGTTTTAAAAAAAATCAAGTCATTATTTCACTTGTGAACCACCCTGTATAAAAAATTTTGATGCCAATTGAAAGTGCGTGTTTTCATTACACAAACACTCTCTATTCTTGTTATCGAAAAAATTAAACAAATTTGAGTTATTCGAGATTTAGAAAAAAAATTGGTCGAAAAAAAAACCACCCTGTATGTAAATTTTTTGTTTGAAAAAGTACTCAGGAACCATTTAGAAGTAAAATTATCAAATAAAATTCAGGTTTATCCATTTAAAAATCGAAAGTTGACACCTCAATTTCTGACTTTTGAACCACCCTGTATAAAAAAAAATTCATGACTGAAACCGCATAATTAGGACATGTACCCTAGGATTTTTTATTTTTCAAAAACTCTTCCAGGGGCCGAGTGATTTGAGGTGTCCAACTTTGGTGGGACACCCTGTATATGTAAGTATATAATTATATAAATTTCACCCCATATTCTTCTGTTCCCAGAGTCAGGCCCGCAAGCTGGAGATGAACAATCCCCGGGCTCTATAGATGACCCAGCTCACTCCCTCGTCCAATCAACTTCGACTCTAAGATGTACCCTTCATTTTCTTAATATTAAGTCATAACTTTTTACCAGGAAAAAAATCGGAAATAATGAGAAAAAAAATAATACACATTTTTTATGATGCCTGAATAAGATTTTTACGGCTCTTGCATACACGTTACAGTATTAATAATGATAATAATAGACATTAAGGAGCCCAGTAGTTCTCAAGTAAAAAAAAGAAGAGCCATAGAATTTATACTTTCTGAATAAAAAATGAGAGGCACCCTTGCGTTTAGTTCAGCGGTTCTTTGGGTGCCATTTATTTGTGACTAGCGGGCTGTCGCCCGCTTTGCGGGCCGAGGCATGGCCGTGAAAGCAAAAAATCCTTTTTCGCCAATGGCAGGTGTTGTAGTGGGAATTTCGAAAAATCCCGTCTTATTGCACATCTAGACTATAAGACAAAGCTACCTACCAAATTTCAGCTTCCTAGGACTTACGGTTTGGGCTGTAGAGCGATGATCAGTCAGTGGTCAGTGACTTTGACATTTATATATTAAGATTGTGAAGTAAAAGTCACTGATAAACGATAAAATCCGTGCTTTGTGTGGTATTCGAACTCACAATCCCTACGTACGTAACTACCAGAAGGAACACAATGGGTGGGGTAACGCCTTCTAAAGAGTAAAAAATAAAGATGGCAATATTTTTGTTGTGAAAAACTAGAACTGACCATATTTTGTTGCTAAAACATTAGAAAAAGTAGTTTTGCTTCGTTTTTTTTTATTATAAAATAATAAATATTTAATTTTTCGACAGAGGTTTCATCCACCTGTCTTGAAGGAAATTACACAGCTACTCATATTTACCTTTAGAAAAGACCCACAGAAATAATGTAATGATAAGTGAGAGTAAAGGGACTGAATGCATTCTTGCAAGATATAAGTTCTGAGTTCTGAGGGCGCACTGATTTGTATTTAATGCAAATTTCGTTGGTATAGAAAGAAAGGTATTATTGTAAATAGGCATTAGGTATATTATAAGATATAACTAATCATCATCATCATCATAGGGTGGCGTCATCGTGAACGATGATTTCAAGGCAGTGGAGGAATGACTCAGCAGTTCTACCACTGTCTTTACAAGGAGGCTAATAATTGACAAGGGCCCCCAGAACCAAGCCAATGCTGGTCTACTCCCTGTTTATAGTCCCCCAGCCAGACTATATAACTATTGGCTTGGTTCTGGGGGCCCTAGTATCTTATAATATATTATACTATAGTAAAAACAACACTTATGATAAAGCAAAACTAGAGACAGAATAAAGATACACTTATGTTTAGAAAAAAGATGAAAACATTGAAACCTTATATTTTTCACATTGTTCGTTTGTTCTTTATTTTAAAATACATTGAAGGAATTACACCGAAACATTGATTTCATTTGTACCTCTTACTTTCATAAATTCTATTTCATTAATAAGGAGATGCGCACGTAAGGTTTACAATCGATATTACAATTTAAAATAGAGCGAATCAGTAAGATATTGAATGTATTTATTTCAATATTATTGTGTAGAATTATAGGTCACAAATGAGTTTTTCAATTTTAAAATGACAACATTCGATTGGAGAAAATCAGAATTAAAAAGAACATCTGATGTTTTATAAATAATTTAATTGCACAATAAGTATAAAAATACACAGCACTACATATTAATAATAACACTCTTTAGTGGAAGGTAACCACCATGCGAGGTAAATACCCGAAGCATTTTCTACCATCTAACCCTCAGAGTCTTATTATTATGTGGTCACAAACTCAAATTAATGAGGAAAAATTCATGCACTGGGTGGGATTCGAACCAACGGATCCCTACGCTACCTGGATTATCAGACTAGCGCGTTAACCACTTGACTACCAGTGCACTACCAGACTACATAATACGGAATGGATCTTGATTTATATGCTAATAACACTAATAAGGCATTATTTTGGTTTTATAATAAAAAAAAGAGACTTAACTAGACAGACAGACAGACAGCCACCTTCAGTTATATTAAAACTACACTAACATAAGGAAAATAAAAATGAATTAAAATAACAGAAAATTGGGTGTGTATGAATAAGAATTAGCACTGACTTTTAAAGGATTCACAACCATATTTTTGCGAGTCTTTAAACATAAGGTTGTTACAATTTCATGAGCATTTGTGCGACTTTTTCATTTTAGAGTCTGTATGAGGTGTTTTAAAAATTATGAGGATAAGGATAGTTGATGAACGTTTAAAACTAGGAGCAAATTAAGTTATCATATTTGTGTTAATCACTTATAGTGATGTCACATTTACTCAATCTCACACTGCTAATTTTTTGCCAAACATGAGACTCGAACCACGGACTTCCAGATTACAAGTCCGCCGCGCGCCGCCTTATCGATCAAGCTACTAAGTTTGGTATATGTACATTGTACATATGTAAGAGAAAATAACTTTTCTAATATCAGAGAGAAAAGATTTAAAGTTAGTGATTAAAACAAATATGATAATTAAAACAAAGTTATAATACATAATTATGTGTCAAGTTGTCAACCACTATTATTCCAAATAAAAAATTTGATTTTCAAATGATTTTCCTAGACAAAAATAACTTAAAAGTTCCGAGAAAAAATTACCATTAGAATTATTTATTTCTTCTCAATATTGTTAAAATGGACCTTAAGAATCTATAGTTGTAAACCCTGGCTTAGAATAATTCGTAATCTTAATAAAATGATAATAATATTTTACTTATGAACATTCTATTGTTGATTTGTTTACTTTAGGCTTTACGTTTTTAGAAATATTGACATCACAAGACCAACTATGTGAAATTTCACTTTTCTTTGTACTTCACTATTTAAGACTTTGAAGCCAGCGTCGATGGCGCGTTGAATGCACCGGTTCTCGTAGGATCACAGAAGTAGAGCAACTTCCAGCGAGGTGAAGACTTCGTGATGCTGGCATTCTGGCCCAACCCAGGCTGGGTGAGGTTAATGTGGGTAGCAGGTTTGTGAATTCCTGCGAATGGAGGGTAATACCCCCGTCGTGATATGACAATACAGTTGAAAGCGACGTTAAACCCAAATTAAAAAAAAACTTTGAAAATTTGTAATTGAAGTTGAAAAGAAATAAAAATCAACGATGTGGTCTCAATGTCTTGGCTCCTACCATGTACCATAACGCCCAGACTCAATGTTTTGGCTCCAACCTGGATATAAAAGATCGGGTCAAATTTACATCTCTACAAGGTAAAATAACCTCTTTATAAGAGAAACCTGGATTTAAGAGAAAAAAATTCGGTCCCTTGAGTTCTCTTGTATCCAAGTTTGACTGTAACTTCCTCGTTGTGAAGATTTCCTCCTCTACTTGAGCCGCTCCTCATACGCGGCCCACATGATCTCCTGGTAGCGCTTGACAGTGGCCAGTGGGTCCGTTGCCTTGGTAACCGCGCGGCCCACCACGCCCAGGTCGGCCCCCCGCACCGAGATGACGTCACGGGGGCCGCTGTACACCTGGCCCTTCGCGTCTCCGGCCGCGTCCAGATGAATGCCGGGCGTCAGTTGCAGGAGGCCGGGCGAGGCCGCTAGGAGTGAAGGGGACTGGGCCACCAGGCCTGCAATCAGGGAGGGGAACTGGGCGGCCAGCTTGACGGTCTCTGGAATAGATGATGGTTGTTTGTATGATCGCAACTAATAATAATAATATTGCCTTATTTATACTGCTCGAAGAGTACTATTAAAGTCCCATTATTCCAGCAATAAGCCCAAGACATATTATTATGTGGCAACAATCCCAAATGGGAGGATAACTTGTCATGTCCCGGCTGGGTTTCGAACCCACGACCTCTGGAACTTCTGGTTCACAGAGTGCCGCCTTTACCACTGAGCTACCGGGACAGACCTTTAGACAACTAAGGACAAAATTAGAAAATAAAAAAGTTCTCATATTTGTATTTCTCACAATTTATTACTCTGGATGAAGACCCAGGAAATCTAATGTTGAGAGTACAATTTTTTTCCCCATGTGAGATTCGAACCCAGGTCACCAAGCGCGCAAGCCTAGAGCGCTACAACCACAATGAAAAAATACTCTTTTTTAAATGTTGAGTGTTTCACAACCTTTTTAATTGCGCCATGAAACAGCAGCTACTGTGGACACTTGTGATCTGTGTTGTAGCTTACCCATCCCATAGTATACCTCCTACCTAATGGGCGAGAAGTGACACAGTAAAAAGTAAGTAAAAAAGTAAAAGAAAGTTATCATTTTGTGTTCATCACCTTCGTGATATCACAACTACTGAAACTCGCTTTACTAAAACTACGCTGAAACCGGGACTTGAACCACCGACCTCTGGGTTACAAGTCCACCGCCTTATCGATCAAGCTACTGAGGTCGGTGAAGTGACACAATACTTCCAATTTGGGTGCTGGCTGAACCCATACTCACCTTGAGAGTATTTCTCATCTATCAGATTTCCCATACTCACCTTCAGAATACTTCTCATCTATCAGATTTCCCATACTCACCTTCAGAATACTTCTCATCTATCAGATTTCCCATACTCACCTTGAGAATACTTCTCATCTATCAGATTTCCCATACTCACCTTGAGAGTACTTCTCATCTCTCAGATTTCCCATACTCACCTTGAGAATACTTCTCATCTATCAGATTTCCCATACTCACCTTGAGAGTACTTCTCATCTATCAGATTTCCCATACTCACCTTGAGAGTACTTCTCATCTATCAGATTTCCCATACTCACCTTGAGAATACTTCTCATCTATCAGATTTCCCATACTCACCTTGAGAGTACTTCTCATCTATCAGATTTCCCATACTCACCTTGAGAGTACTTCTCATCTCTCAGATTTCCCATACTCACCTTGAGAGTACTTCTCATCTATCAGATTTCCCATACTCACCTTGAGAGTACTTCTCATCTCTCAGATTTCCCATACTCACCTTGAGAGTACTTCTCATCTATCAGATTTCCCATACTCACCTTGAGAATACTTCTCATCTATCAGATTTCCCATACTCACCTTGAGAATACTTCTCATCTATCAGATTTCCCATACTCACCTTGAGAGTACTTCTCATCTATCAGATTTCCCATACTCACCTTGAGAGTACTTCTCATCTATCAGATTTCCTTCGCAGCTGAGCTGAGCGATGAGGAACACCCCCCTCTCCTCTCCCCCCTCCTCAACAATCCTCGCTATCTCCTGCAGGGGCCCGGGCCCCGCTATCGAATGGACCGTGACCAGGTGGGCCCAGGAAGATATGAGGCCGAACTGGTGACCCACTGTGGCCCCAATATCCGCCAGCTTCCTGCGCAGAGATGGGAAAACAAAAAATGATCAGTTCTCTATCTGGCCATCTATCTTCTATTAATAAAAGGTTGGGTGGAAGAGATTGCCACAGGCAATAACCCCGCCCTTTAGGTAGGACATAACTTCAACTTCATTCTCTTTTTTTTCTTCTTGTATATTTGCTTAATCTTTTTGTTTTTCTTTATATTTCATTGTATTCTACTGTATATATTTTTTGTTCTACAGACCTAATAAAGCTTTCTATAATAATAATAATAATAATAATAAAAGTGGTGTTTTTGACTTTATAGTAATATACATCCCAAATGATTAATTAAAGGCAAGTGTAGCTTTCTTTCTTCTGTATCTAGAAATAATGTAATGTAAGGGTTGCAATAGTTCTAAATAATGGACGCAGCACATAGGAATTTCTTGTAAAAAAGACCCCCAGAAATAATGTAATGTAAAGGCAAATGTACCTTGCATTCTTCTGTTTTTTTTTTTTTTCTTTTTTTTTCTTTTTTTACTCATTATCAAAAGAATGTAGTACAGTTCTCTCCATTGTTATACTAAGAACAAAAATAGTGATAAAATATTCCATTTAATTTTGGTTTAAATTATTTTTTGCACTTTGATGGAGACATTTGTTGTAAAACATAACTATTATGTTAACACTTTCCTGGTGGTATTAACCTCATAAAAAAGGCCACTTTACATAATGTCTATTTGAACTATCTTTTTCAACTATCCTCCAATATTAGGAACTCTCCAAGGGTTGGGTGGAAGAGATTGCCATAGGCAATAATATGTATATATTTATTTATTTTTTCTTCATTTTTTTTTCTCTTTTTACTTCAATCAATCAATATTTATTGTGTATAATTACATTGTATGTTCACAATTATACTTAAATCTAAACTAATTCTAGTTAATATTTATGGGATGTCTTAAGATTTAAAATTTACGGTGACTAGTGATAAAGACTAAAAGAAAGTAATTTAAAAAGGTAAGTATCTAGTGTAAATTATGAGAGAGACAAATTAATAATGAGAGTGGGTGACTAGAGTGGGGTGAGTAGATGAAGAAGATTGAGAGGTAACAGTAGGGGGGGGGGGGGGGGGGGTGAAGAAGTGTGAGAGGTAAGAATGGGGGGGGGTGAAGAAGTGTGAGAGGTAATAGGAGGAACAGATGTAGAAGAGTGAGAGATAAGAAAGGGGGGGGGGGGGTGAAGAAGTGTGAGAGGTAATAGGGGGGAACAAGTGTAGAAGAATGAGAGGCAATAGTGGAGGCAACAGATGTAGAAAAGTGAGAGATAAGATGGGGGGGGGGGGGTGAAGAAGAAGTGTGAGAGGTAATAGGGAGGAACAGGTGTAGAAGAGTGAAAGATAAGAATGGAGGAAACAGTTGGACAAGAGTGAGGAGGAAGTGTAAGAGGCATGTGAGTAGAAGAGTGAGGGGGAAGAGTCAGGAACAGATGGGGGAGATTGGAGGTCAGGGGGAAAAAGAAGAGTAATAAGGAGAAAGAGAGAGGGAGATAGATAGAGTTAGATAATATAGAGAGATAGATTGAGGGGGGAAAAAAAAAAGGAGGAGAACCGAAGTTAATGAAGGTCATGTCAGAGAAAACTCCCGAAAGCTGTACGGGCAGGAGACCAGAAGTGAGTCCTTTAGTGAGGTTTTAAATCTTTCAATGTTCAGGGCTTTCAATGAGGATGGAAGTTTGTTGTAGATACTGATGCCTGAACATAGAAATGATTTATGGAAGACACTTTCCCGACTGACAACAATGTTTTCACGATTTCTCGTGTTGTAACCATGGTTGTCAGAGTGTCTGGGAAGGTCGTTTTGGATTTTATGAATGAGGACGCACGAGTCAAGAATCACCTGTCCGTACAGAGTCAAGATGTTGTTCTCCTTGAAAAGAGCCCTGCAGGATTCACGTCTTCCAAGAACGAAAACAGTTCGCAGTGCTCTTTTTTGTAATATGAAGACTTCACGAGCGAGAGAAGAAAATCCCCAGTACACTGCACCGTAGCTCATCAAAGAGTGAAAGTATGAATGGTACGCTAGGAGTGCGGAAGTAAGGTCAACATTTTTCTTGATGGACCGTATGGCAAAGATTGAGGAGGAAAGTTTAGATTTTAGGAAGAGAATGTGAGGTTTCCACTTCAGCTTGTTGTCGACGATTACACCCAGGAATTTTACTTCCTGGGATGGAGACACACATCCGGTACTGAAGGGAATAGGATTTAGGGTAGGAGGATTTTGGGGGCCAAAATAAATGAAAGTTGTTTTATTTGCATTCAGAGTTAATCTGTTTGCCATAAACCACCCCTGCATGGAAGAGAGAACTGTTGAAAGAGTGGACAGTGCTTCTTGGGAAGATTTACCATCAACCAAGACGGTGGTGTCGTCGGCAAACAGGGTAAACTTTCCCGTGCCCGTGGATTGGGTGAGGTCGTTGATATAGACAAGGAAAAGGAGAGGACCAAGGATACTGCCCTGTGGGACGCCCAGACTGACATTTTTGTACTTCTTCTCATATTGTATATTAATTTGTAATTATCTGTGTTGTATATATGTATATTATGTCATTAATTATGTGTAAAATAATAATAATAATAATAAACTCACCTATCTTCCAAGATGAGAAACTCGTGCTCCTTGGCCAGACGGCTCAGCTCCTTCTGTGTTTCCTCACTGAAATCTGCCACAGCGTCCGAGTGAGTTTTGAGTAGAGCAATGTGAGGTCCCAGACTGTCAGCGAGGGAGAGCAATTTGTGGGATTCGGTCACATCGACGGCAACGCAAATGTTGGTTTTTTTCTTGAGCATGATTTCCATCAGAGTGCCAGAAATTTTGCACTGTACCTCAGACTTGCGGGATTCAAATGGGGTGACAATTCTTGTGTCTGAGAAGAATCATAATAATGCTAGCATAAATAATTCAGAGAACCAAAAAAAAAAAGTTTAAAAAATAATCTATACTTGTAGACAGGGATTATTATTATTATTGAATATTTTATTAATATAGGACACAATATATATAAACAAGTAATGATAAAAATTATGAACAATATAAACAAGAAAAACAAATTAAAAACAAAATATATAAAGATGTCCCAACCAAAGGCGGGTTTATTGCTTGTGGCAATCTCTACCACCCAAAGATTAGTTCAATTAGGAGGATCTACATAAGACTGTTTGGAAAATAGTTAATAGTGTTCTTTCTCTTGGGCTGACAGTGTAAATATGTAAAGGCTACTCTTTTCACATACCTAACACCCACCCTCACAAACTCCATTAGAGCAGGAGGATGTGGCTTTGTGGCCTTGTGCAAAAGTTTGTGGGGATACTCTTGGACAAACTGTTTTACCACTGACACATTTATTTATCTGAAGGTGATGGCCTGGTGTTAAAGTCTACCGTGCTTGCTGGTACTTGGCCTGGCACATTGCTGTGCACTCAGATTTTATGAAATAAAAGAATCCACATGTGTTTGATTGATAACAAGAATTGACCAACTCACAGACTAATTGTCATAGATCAATAAATTTATTTCTGACAATTTGTCTGTGTTTTAGCAACAGAATGACATATTTAATAATAAAATTAGTAAGGAAAAAATTACCCTGGACTCCATTATCAACCTTGGGCAGTACTTGGTTATTGCACAGATACTGCTTCACATTCTCCAGTGTCTCTGCTTTGATTTTGTTTGCCTCATGTAGAATGTCCAATACTGATGACATGGTGAACAGAGAATGCAGCGTGTAGCCCAAGTTTTTCAGATTTTGCTTGCCACCCTGCTGTCGGTCCACAATGGTGAGAACATCTGTCACTACAATGCCAACTGACTTGAGGTCCTAAAATTTCAAGAGAAAATGTCTTCTTTAACCCTTTCCGTGCCGGAGACTCATTTTGAAATTATTGCCCAGTGCCGTAGCAATATTTGGCCGGTGTTACCACCGGCACAGACTTAAATTTTTTTGAAGTTTTTCTTGTTCTGTGCCGGTGTTACCATTTGGTAACACTATTCCATGTAAGGTGTTACCAAAAGGTAACACCGGGGTCGAGAAGTAGATGTCTTTACGATCTTCGGTGTTACCAAACGGTAACACCATTTTCCTGAACAGGTGTTACCAAACGGTAACACCGGCACGGAAAGGGTTAATATTCTATAATAATTTTAGGTATCTATATTTTTGTAATATGTCTTCAACTTGGATAATTAGATATATTCACTGGAAAATATTGTTTCTTGACATATAGTTTGGTAGTTCAGTCAATTTTCCTTTATTACCAAAATTTTGAGCTCTGTGGGGTTTGGAGTTTGAGAGGGATAACCTGTCAAAATTCATAATATATCAGGCTCAAAATAATATTATTTTGGGGGTGGGGGGGATTGAATAAAACATTAACAATATAAAAGTGAAATTTTGTAATACTTAGTTCTTTGTTATGCAGTGTTTTAGAAGTTCATAAAAAAAACTCACATTTATAGTCTCCAAAATGCTTGATCCACTTGTCACTACATCTTCAATGATGAAACACGAGTCTCCTTTCTCATAAACACCTTCAATCAGTTTCTTTGTGCCATAGGTTTTTACATCCTTACGTCTAATCAACATGGGAATGTTATATTTGACACTCACAGCAGTAGCAATGGGCAATGCAGTGTACGGAACACCACAGATGGTTCTAGCTGAAATTTTGTTTGCTATCAGGTAGTTTTGGATGATTGAAGAAAGAAATTCCTGAAAAAAGTGAATATTTTTTTTTTAATTTGACCCTACAAGCCCTGAAAATAAAAATTGCAATGAAGACAGACAGCCATGGTTGGAAATTTCTGATGTCCATCTTTGTAATGATTATTGGGATATAACTGGAAATTAACATGTTCAAGTATTGGAATATAGAATAGAATATACCTTGTTTATACTGCCAAGGTGAGACTGAAAAGTCCCTTTACTCCAGCAGTCAAAAGGTCTTATATATTTTATAGGATAAAGGTCTATTCGGTCAAATCAAAAGTTTTTGGGTATAATTATGATGGTACTAAATCTAAATCCATATAGTTTTACCTTACAGCTTGACATAAATGGACAATGACTGATCTTAGGGTAGGTCTGTTAGTCAGTGGTCAGGGAAATAACCAGCTAATTCATCACCATAACCAGCCTATCACCATAACCACACATCAGCCAACACCTCAACCACCTGTTGCATGGGGCATAAAACACCTATAATGAATTGACAAATCACTCACCATTAGTTTGGGATAGGAGATGATGCTCCTTAGGTCCAGATAGACAGGTGTTTTGATTCCCACTTTGGTGACAAAGTCCCCAAATTTCAGGGCATCAATTTCAAATAGTTGGATGCAAAGTTTGTTCAAGTCTTCTTGGGAAACAGCCATTGCAGCAAGCAGCTATCAAACTTACAGTAAAAAAATTGTGAAAGAATTCAAATGGCAGTGGTAAGTGTCGAAAGAGGTACAATACCTGTCCTTAAGGATGACTTCGAATCCTACTGCAGAGACCAAAAAAAGCCAAACCACTTTTAAATAACGATTAAAGGATGTTGATAAATGATAAGGAATTAAGGACCAAGTATATAAATTAATTATTTAATTATAAAATAAGAGGGAGAGCTAAAATTTAAAACTGACACAAATTACAAAAATATTGAAGAAGTTTATGATAAAAGCAGAAGAGCCGGAAGAGCGGCACCGGCACAGACCAAAAAATCAACAGTAGCCTATTCGAATATACTGCCCAGATTCTCCGAATCTCCTTTTCTCCGTTTGAACCGTCAAATATCGTTTAAATATCGATATCACAGAGTGCAATCGGAAAGTGAAAGAGGGAGTTGAAATAGCTGTTCTGCGCATGACATTACGTCAAATTGCCTATACTTCCAATGCTAACAAATCTCGATTTCTCTTTCCTTTTCAATTTCTGTTCGAATAATATTTTTTGGGAAAGTCAAACGGGGAGTAGAAAGGGCGCGTGATTTTTAAAAAAATGACTTCGAAACGGAGATTTAGGGCAGTAAAATGGTCGAAATTCGGGAAGAATAATTTCACTCCCCCAATTGGTTTTAAACAACCCTAATGGTAATTACTCGCCATAATTACTTATTATAATTATTAAATAAGTAAAAGTATGTCATTTTA
The DNA here is from genome assembly GCA_024516035.1 of Bactericera cockerelli. Classification (NCBI taxonomy): domain Eukaryota; kingdom Metazoa; phylum Arthropoda; class Insecta; order Hemiptera; family Triozidae; genus Bactericera; species Bactericera cockerelli. The sequence goes on from CM044965.1 coordinate 16,833,228, forward strand.
TTAACATATTATATCATAGAATATTATTTTCCGTCTTTTTTAACGCAATAATTCCTTTAATTGAGAGGTCGTTGTTTTCGAAGATTTCCAGGCTAACAGCCGTTTCCATAGCTATATTGCTATATTTTACTATTCTTTACAATTATTTTTACCTTGGTAGTCATTACTGCGCACTCTGAAACGAGAATTATTTTATACTTAACTAGGGGTTTAACCGTACTTAGCAGCGGAATTTTTGTTACATCTAACTAGTCGTCTACCCGTACTTCGTAAAGGGATTTTTTTTTTAATATACTAATCCGTTCTCCTTCAAGATATTATTATTTACGTTTTTTAACTAACTAACCATTTACCCATATTCTGCAACGAAATTTCTCTTATACCTAACTGGGTGTCAACCCGTGCTTCGCAATGTCATTCATTTTTAAATTAACTAGAGTTTTACGTTCTTCGTAAAGGAATTTATTTTACGTTTTACACCCAACGAGTTATTTACTCGTACACTGCAACGTGGTTTCTATATTACCGAAGTAGTCGTCTACCCGTGCTTCGTAGCAGGTTTATTATTTCCGTTTTTTTTTTAAATACTTGTGTACCTTACTAGCCGTCTACCCGTACTTCGTAGGAGGTTTATTATTTCTGTTTTTTTTTAATACTTTGTATACCTTACTAGTCGTCTACCCGGACTTCGTAGCAGGTTTATTATTTCCGTTTTTTTAATACTTTGTATACCTTACTAGCCGTCTACCCGTAATCTGCTACAAGATTCATCTTATGCCTAACTAGTCGTCAACCCGTACTCTCTACTACAACATTTCTCTTATAGCCAACTAGTATTCTACCCGCACTTTGCTACGGGATTTTTTTTATTATACTTTGTATACCTTACTAGCAGTCTACCCGTACTCTGCTACAATATTTCTCTTATAGTTAACTAGTCTGTAACCTGTACTTTGCAGTGGGATTCATTTTCAAATAAAGTAAACCTTAATTTTAAGCGCTTCGTAAGGAAATTTATTTGACGTTTTACACCCAAAGAGTAGTTTACCCGTACACTGCAACGTGATTTCTTTATTACCGAACTATTCGTCTACCCTAACTTCGTAGCTGATTTGTCAATTCACGTTTCAAACCAAGCTAGTCGTCAACACGTACTCTGCTACGAGATTTCTCTAATACGTAACTAGTCGCTAAGCCGTACTTTCTTATTTTACTAATACTTTGCATCTCTTACTGGCCGTCTACCCATACTTGGCTACAAGATTTTTTTTAGAGCTAACTAGTCGTTAACCCATACTTTGATACGGGATTTATCTTATGCCTAACTAGTCATTAACCCGTAAAATACCGATTTTCCTGCAGTCTAGATTGTACAAAAAATATCTCTAGTCCGTCTGATTTTCTGCACAAAACAACGAGCTACATTTATTCACATTTCCCTGTAAATACTTGAACAGAACAAAGGTTCTGTTCAAGTTCATAGGTCGCGGGTTCAAAACCCAACCGATGCCGAGATATGACAAGTTATATCCTCCCATTTGGGATTTTCACCATATAATACGTCTTCTGCTTACGCTTACTAACAATGGGACTCATTAATGAGTCCCACTATTAGGACTAATTAGTCCTAGTCGGCCAATATAAATAAGGCGATATTATTATTAAAGCACAATATACCTACGCGTATTCACTTGTCTCAGTAAATATTTGAAGACGTGATGCTACCCACTAAAAATTTTGACATAAGAACACAAATAATTCTTATCTTATCTTATCTTAAATGGGATGCTATGAAAAAATTCCCGTTGCAAAGTAGAGGGTCACTACTATTAAGAGGGCACAATATTTACCAGTATAAAATCAAGAAAAAATTATAAAAGATAGAGTATTATAAAAAATTTATACATATATAAATAAGTAAATGATACTAGTGTCCTGACTAAAGGGCGTATAAAAAAGGTATAAAACCCGAAAAAAAATCCGTTGCGAAGTACGGGTTGACCGCGAGTATGCTATAAAAAATATGCCGTTGCAAAGAACAGGGTATCACCTAGTTAGGTATGAAGCGTATATAATACTCCGTTGCGAAGTACGGGTTGATGGCTAGTTAACTATAAAAATTATTCAGTTGCAAAGTACGGGGAAACATCTAGTTAGGTATAAAACCTATAAAGATAAATACTCCGTTGCGGAGTACGGTTTAGCGGATTGTTGGCTATAATATATAGCAGAATTATAGGATTTTTTCCCTTACCTTTAACATCGTAATATTTCATTTTATTTTGCTTATAATTCCGCCACTGGTCGCTGCTCACATTGACACAGTTACTCATTTTTCATCATGGAGTATGAGTGGATGCAAGTACAGTGCACAAAAATACTGCTCTGCTGGGGATCGAACCCAGGGCACCATGCGTGCAATGCCTAACGCCTAGCGCGCTAACTCACTCCGCCACGGTGACGTCAGTGACTACATTGAAAAGGAGAATCGGGGATTTGGAGAAGTATATTCGAACAGGAATCACTCCCTTTTTGCGAAACGGAGAATTGGAGAATCGGGGAGTGGGCAGTATATTCGAACAGGCTACAGGTTATTGCACAGATTCTGAAACCTGTGCCCTGCTGTGCTAGAGATAGCACAGACTTCTATGAGAGGTAGCGCGAAATTTGAAATTTGATAATCTGAACTGAAATTCATTGGCACAGAAGATCATCAAGAATATTTTGAATAATTATAAAGAATACAATCTACAAACTTGTGAAACTTTTTGACTTGAGACCCATGTACCATTTACAGTACATTCATTGATACCTACAGTCATAAGTACAGTAAGTTCACTGGTTTCCATCCTATCAGAATTTGGTTAGTGAAACCCAAAAAATACTGTCATTGTCATTACAGACTCTTGGTTTATGGGTTGCTGTTGTATAAGTTTTTTGTTCATTTGTTTATTAGGGTTTGAACATTATCAACATACACAGTGAAGTATTACCGTTGCTTTGCAGGAATAAACAAATCTGGTACACACATTAACCTCACCCAGCCAAGGATGTGCCAGAATGGGAGCATCACAAAATCTTCACCTTGCTAAGCTTTGCTTAACTTTGGTGATCCTACATGAACCGGTGCATTCAACACACCATCTTTTTGTTGGCAGTTTAGTCAGATACCACCTGAAATAATTTTAAATAAAGTAAATGTAAGTCAACAAGCATCAGATTACTATTGTAATCACTGTGGTTAAGTTAAATAGACCTGTACACATCATGACCTGGGTTTGAATCCCAGCAGAGTAAAACTTTGTCTCTCTACTTTTGTTCTTATGGGGTCCACTCTTACCTTACCAGGAGAAATAAGTATGTTGTTCCTTTGAGGTGAGCAGGGATGAATATCAAGATAAGTTTTAAAAGAGATATAAAATATAAAAAGTCATATAATTATGTACTTACCACTTTTTTTTTTTTTTTTTCCTTAAGAGGTTGGAAATCTTCGGTAAGACCCCCAAAGCGAGTATTTCTTTGGGGAGTGTGGGATTGATATCATGGCACGCGGATATCCGAACCCACTAAAACCCTTCCTACTCCTTATTCCTGTAAAATACCATCCTCAGTTTTCATACACATGCCACACTATCAGGGGACATAGTCTTAGATACTATGAGTGATATTAAAAGACTCTTATTTATTTTCCAGGTTCAACATTGATACTCTAGAAAGTACCTCTCGGTTTGTAAATAAAGAATATCACCTCAGTCCATTGCTGCAATCCCACTGACTAATGCTGTTTTTAGATAATAACAATTTTTAGAAAAATTGATTAATTAATTTTTTATTAACTTCTTGTAGGGCTGTGATCTGTCAGGTTAAAAAAGAAAAAAAAATATAACATTGAAGATTCTAAGAAATTGAAAATATACCCACAGTCTCACATTAGTCTGTTATAGAAAAAACTTCAATAACATGATAAAATGGATCTAATTCCATGCTTCTTGTCCGACAATTATGGTAAACTAACAACATCAGCACTTCTATGTTTTCTTGTTTACAAAAATTACCGATTTCAACAGAACCTCATCAAATTAACCAAACAGAATAATGTTGCACTCAAACAGTTGATTTCAATTGAAGAAAACTTGAAAAATATTGAGAATATAAAAGAAGAATACTTGTCAGATGTGATTTTCTTTGAAGGACGGGTAGAAGGGTGTGCTGATCATGTGATTCAGAATTATGAATGTCCGTTGTCTACATGTCCTGCTTACAAAGTCAGGTATGTTGTGGTTATTATGGTACATTAGTGAAAACTGAAAACCAACTTTTTAAAAGTTAATCAGTATTTAATTAATTTTCAATGTGACTTGAAAATGTTTGAAAGACAAGACTAATATTATTGTACTACAGTTAGGTATTAGTATAAACTTTGAATTTAAGCAATAGATAATTTTGTACTATTTGACTGTTATTATCCATATACTCTGACCTATGACCTGTAAACCATAAATTGTAGAAGATGAAAATTGTTCATGTTAATTAACTCCTTTCAGTGAGATTTGTTTTTTGTACAAACTGGCAGGCTGATGAAATGAACCAGAAACTACAGTCAAGAGAATAGTTTGAGTGGCAATTTGTTCAAAAGAACTGCCTCAGTTAATGTTTTATGGGTCTAAAATTGACCCTTCAAAAATAGGACAACTCATACTTTACCAATTTTCAATATGTTCATTGGTCTTATGGTTAAGTGAGACTTTATGCTCATCCTATATAAATATATGTATTTTTTTCTCAGGAAAATTGTCTCTTACATAGACACTGCCAAGACAAGTCTGGATCTTTGCCTTTGTTTGATTTCCAATAAAACTTTGGGAAATGCTTTCCTACAAGCCCGGAAGAAAGGTGTTACCATTCGTGTGATCACAGATGGGGACTTTGCATTTGCATCTGGGTCTCAAATTGTACGGTTCATTGATAAAAGTAAGTTGTGCCACATTACTATTTTTCCTTTCAACTAATATCTATTGAAACATATTATTCAGTAAAAATAATTTTCTGCTTGAAAAAAATAAAATAGATAAATAAATAGGCTATGTTGATTTTCAATTCATCCAGTAAAGAATTTAAAGTAGTTTTACTTTTTGGATACCAGGTGTAAATTATCGCACTTTTTCTTTTGTGTTCAATGTTGCATATTATGAAAAAAAGTGATCAAACTTTTACTTTTGAGGAATGATGAATATCTAATGATTCGATTGGTTTAAAAATTGGAAAATAAAATACTCTAAGCTAACCAATTTGAAAATATACAACTCCTGGCTTTATTGTTTTAATTCATTTTTCAAATTATTTAGATTTTCATTTGTGTTACCTAAAGTTTAAGTATGAGTTTCTCTAAGTGACCTATAAAATCACTTTGTAAAAAATACTATTGACAAATATCCACACTTTGTTTCACAGATATCCCAATTCAAGTTGCGGGACCACCCTACATCATGCACCAGAAGTTTGTCATCATTGATTCTACCCTAGTCCTCCACGGCTCAATGAACTGGACAACCCAGGCTGTATCCGGCAACTATGAGCATGTGGAAGTAACGGGGAACCCCGCTCTGGTGAGGATGTTCCAGAACTTCTTTGACACCCTGTATGAGAGACTGAGTGCGAAGAATGGGGAGAGATGGTGGGAGAAGGAGGAAGGAAGGAAAGATTTCGAGGTGATGAAAAATGAGGGGAAGAAGTTAGGGGAGAAGGATATGAGAGCATGCGAATGGATCTTAAGTGAGAGGGAGAAAGAGTGTGAACATATTCTTAATGAGAGGGAGGATTGTGTTGAAAAACAAAATATTTAAAAAATGAGTGAAAGAAATAGACACAATCACCTCTGATGGTGTAATCACTTCTTCCGATTATATCCATTGATTAGGAAAGTGTTGTGTTGATTTTTCTTCATAAAAAACATTTATTTGGACATATTATAATTCTGTATCTAGATATTTCTAAGATAATATGAATATTGAAAGGTGAATGCTTGAAAAAATTTCTACCGCTTGACCATCTAACTATAATCATAATATATTATACTACTAGGAATGTTCCGATATGTATATCAAAAACTGATATTTAGGTATATTGATATATTTTTCTGGGTAAGGAAAATTTGATTTTGTTTAATAATTGTGATATCTATGAAAAAATTATGACAGTGTGCTAGGTCAATCTCTGACCAAACTTTTTTTGTATAAAGCTTTTCAATCTGTGAAAAATGATTTGAAATAAATAGAACTTCGATTTATTTTTGAAATCATCAATTTATTTTCGGGCCATAAATACATTTCCAGCTCTTATTATTTTTACTATAAGTTTTCTGTTGGTGAACTTTCAATCACTCTCTCTCTCTCTTCCTCATTCTGTTAAGTATTTGTTAAACGGTAATTCGTGTTTTTGTGCCCTAGCCGACATCCGTGTTTAAGAGCATTGGTTGCTAACCCGGAGGTTGCTGGTTCGAATCCTGGCCTGAGCAAAAAATTCTGACCGAGTTTTTCCGTTTCCGAAATGGCATGGATGTAAAGTGCCCTGACGTAATGCGAAAGCGGTTTCGGTGCACAACTGCCTTAAAAAAAATCAATATCGCTCATTTTCCTCAAATTATTCAACACATATCTATCTAATACAAACTTACTTTGGATATTTCGGTGGTTCAAGTCCCGGTTTCAGATTAGATTTAGTAAAACAAGTTTGAGTAGTCGTGATATCACGAAAGTGATTAACACAAATATGATAACTAACTTAATTCAAATCCACACGGACAATTTTTTTTCTACATGGACTAAAATTATTAGCCTCCTTGTAAAGACAGTGGTAGAAGTGCTGAGTCATTCCTCCACTGTTTGGCTACCATCGTTCACGATGACGGCACCTTATGATGATGGACTAAAAATCCTAAATGGGAGGATAACTTGTCATGTGATCCGAACCCGTGACCTCTGTGCATTCACACAGCACCGCCTTTACCACTGAGCTACGGGGACAGAACTCAGAAGAACTGATTGACGAAGGCAGCGTCGTCGTAGCTGGGAATATCGTACTCGAAGGGGACGTGGGAGGAGGGGTCTGCGGGGGGCGGGGGCAGCCACGAGGGGAGGGATCATCTGGCTGAAGAATACGCCCATGTTGGAGAATAGATTCCCCCCAGAGCCAGACCTGGAAAGAGAAACGAGAACCAAGACAAGCTTCTGAGAGGCGAATAGAAGTGAGGTCTTGCAGGTCACAGCTGTGAGGAAAGAGAAAGAAGAATGATTGCCCACTCCGCGGTGCTAAGATTTGTGTGTGCGTTTGTGCAGTCTTGTTATTTGTACTCTTTTTATTTAAGTGGTTGAGCACTCGCTTGCCATGCGGAAGGTCCCGTGTTCGAAACCCCGCGCCGACAAAAAATTGTATTAAAAATTAGGTTACAGTAGTTTGTAAGGGATACCTTCCGGTGCGCTCGTGTTGACCCAGCATCTAAATGAGCAGTACTGTGTCACTTCTCGCCCATCAGAGGGGAGGCACACTACGGGATGGGCAGGCTACAACACAGACCACAAGCGTCTACAGTAGCTCCTGTTTCATGGCCACGAAATAAAAAAGGCTGTGAAACACTCATCTTTAAAAAAAAAAAAAAAAAAATATGTTTTGTTAAGGCACCGACGTAAATTGTCTAAAATCGGGCGATAATTTAGAAAAGAATGCCGTAGGCATTAACAATACCCTCGATCAAGTTTTATTTTATAATTTATACCTTGTATTTGTAAATGAATGTAAAATATATTTAATTTTATTGACATATTTTTTTACCTTTATTGTTATGTTTATATATTGGCATTTGTAAATAGGACTAGCTCCGTTAATAAACACCCGTTTACCGGGCTTATTATTATTAATAATAATAAGGACCTCCCCGTCTTACTCTTTGTACGGCCGCTTGACCTCCTCCTTCTCATAGCCTCCTCCTCCCTCCTTGTCACACTTGTACATCCTGTTGGCCTTCAGTATGTCCTTCTCACTCAGTCCCACGCGCTGGCCTATCTCTATCGCAGGATCCTGAAATCATCGATAGGCAACATTGGATTCCGTAAGTTACTAATGTGTCTAACGCAGTCAATGTTGTTCTAATTTATTTGTTAGTTGTACGATTTTACATTGAAATCTATTCATATACAATGATATCTATTCATATACAATGAAATCTATTCATTTACAATGAAATCTATACATACTCGTATACAATGATATCTATTTATATACAACTATTCAAACCAGTGTAGGTACTCAAAAAAGCAAAAGTCTGGCTGGGGGACGTTAAACAGGAAGAAGACCAGTGTCTCGCTAAAGGACAATAAACAGACTAGCCAACCCTTACAAGCCAGGCTAGCTTGCAGTTTCCTAAGGGTTTAATGAATTATAAAGAAAAGTCCAAGTCCTCATGATGGTTGATCGCACATAGAAATATGTGGTTCAGGACGAGCCAACTTTGAAATAAAGTTGTCTGGAGACCATCACTCACCCCTCCAGTTGTAGCCATGGTGGCTACAACAACAACAACATAAAAGCAAAATCCAAAAATTTATGATAGTATACCTACTTACATCAGACTATACATAGATTCAGCCAGGGCGCTGGCACATAAAATTGAATACAAGGGTTAACCCCGTTAACATGTTAAAATCTAAAAAAAACCCGTTAACATGCAAAAAAAAAAAGAAGAAGAAAAAAAAAAAATACACCCGTTCTCGTGAAATCACTGTAGTTAAGCAACGACACCAACTTCCAGAAGGTTAGGTCCTTATAGGTGACCCCAAGTTTCGTAAATCTGGCAATCTGTCGCCTTGAGTGACCTTCATAGTGAAGAGACGTTTATTAAAAATAAACCCACCTCTTTAGCTTGATGGATAATGTAACCTATAGGATGGTGGTACGAGTATGGGAATTACGAGTACTAAGCGGGTTGATTTTCTGTAGTTGTGATTAACGGAAATTAAAAGCAAAAGTTTCTACCCCATATGTACACATTGATTTTGTAATTATCTATTATTATTATCTGATCTGATTGCAGGGTTTTCAGTGAAACCCTAACAATTAACACTGCGACCTAATTAGATCTATTGTGACCAGTTGATTCTATTTGGTTTTAACGTCCTGATTGAGATAGATAGTCAGGACGGGGGTTTTACCCTCCCTTCGCTGGCAATCGTACCAGCTACCCACAATAACCTTACCCAGCCTGGTTAGGGCCGGAAATGCCAGCCTCACGTGTTCGGAGGAAACAGAATTTTCTTCGAAAAGTCTGCTCCAATCGGGGATCGAACTTGAGATCTCTGGACTACGGGCAGTAGTCACAACCATTACGCCACGGAGGCTGGATTTGTAATTATCTACATAAGTCTTAAAATAAATTATTAAAAGAAGAAGGAAAATATTGACACTCACATGAGGCACAATCGTGTCCATATCGTTCTTGGAGAAAGCCTTCCTACTGTAGTGCATAACGCTATCGTAGTCATACCCTACACCAAAGTCTGTGATCTCTGAGGGGGGATACTTCTTGAAGTTTCTCTCGGTTCCTGTAAATGTGAAATATTCTTTGTGACTTTTGTTTTTTTTTTTTTTTTTTTTTTTTTTTTTTAATACTCCTTAAAGTCCTTAAGTCCATTATTTCTATATTTTTGTTAGTTCACCTCCTCGTGGTTCACCCTGGGCAACGCATTGACATGCGGCTAAAGTACTGACAATTTTGGCGAGCAGACAATCACTGTTATCAGATCTCCTGATCAAGTTTATTACATAATAAGTCTTCTGACTTTGAGCCATACGATAAATAAATAAAAAATCTATATTTATAACATGTTTATATTTTGTTTACTAGTCTGTGATATCTTTATTTTTTATTACCTGTAATGTTTGTTATTTTTTTCTTATTGTATATAGGACTTTGTCCGTAAATACACACCCCTTTGAGGTTAATTATTATTATTATGTATAAGTTATCTTATTTGTGTTAAGCACAATCTTGTTATCACAGTTACTCCGGTCCTCATTATGAAACAGGATTAAATTTAAGGTAAGCTCGCCACGCCCTCAAGTCGGAGTTTTCAACCTATCACAGCGCCACTATAGCCCGAGTTAAGGGTAAGTGTCCACTTAGATTAAATCTGATCCTGTATAATTCGACCCTCCAACTCGCTTTACTATTTTTTTGGCTTAACTTGGGACTTGAACCACCGACCTCTAGGTTACAAGTCCGCCCCGCCGCCTTATCGATCAGACTACTGTGGTCGGGATGTAAAAATAGATATTGCTACTGTCAAAAGGTACTCTATCAGAATATTCAAAGAATTGTAAACAAATTATTAATACAATTTTTTGTTGGCTCTAGGGTTCGAACTCAGGATCCAACAGTTGGTGAGCGAGTATCTTACCACTGGACCACTCGTGTACGTCTAGACCCGTAGCACAGTGGTAAATGCGGCACTCTATGAATCTAGACTCTAGAGATTCCAGAGGTCGTGGGTTCGAAACCCAGCCTAGACATGACAAGTGATCCTCCTATTTGGGATTTTTACCACATAATAATACGTCTTCGGCTTACTGCTGGAATAATGTGACTTTAGTAGTCTTACTCGGGCAGTATCAATAAGGCGATACTATTAGTATTATTTGTTCTTCCCTCCTTTCTTCTCTTTCCATGTCAGTCTTCTTGCTGATCATATACTTATTGTTTTTCTTCATCTTGTTTTTGTATCTTCACTTTTACTCACTCTCCCCCACTCCTATTTTTCAATTCCTTCTCTCCTCTCCCCGCTGAATGTCTCCTCCCTCTCTTTTATCTTATTTCCCCTTTCTCCCCCTCCCAAACATTATTATTATTATTATTCTTACCCTCGCGAATATTCTCCCACTTGATGGTGACGTAGTCATCCCTGTCACTGGCACTCTGCTGGTGGCGGAACCCTATGGCATGGAGAAGTTCGTGCGCTATCGTGCCACTTCGGAGACACCCGGGCTGAAGATTTATCACCTGAAGATACATAAATTATAGAAAGATGCGTAAAAGGTTTGGGTGGAAGAGATTGCCGTAGGCAATTACCCCGCCCTTTAGTTAGGACAACCTAACCACGAACTACTGAAAATTTATCACCTGAAGATACATTAATAACAAAAAGATACATAAAAGGGTTAGGTGATAGAGATTGCCATAGGCAATAACCCCGCCCTTTAGTCAGGACATATGTTTATATGTATATATTTTAATTTTCCTTTTTATTGTAAATTTGTTTTTTCATTGTTATAATAATTCTTTGTATTGTAGGTACATATTATGCCCTCCTATCTAATAAAGTGTTTAATAATAATAATAATAATAAAATTATCCCTGGGCTATTTTAGGCTATTTTGTATCAATCACAATCGTGATGTTATGTGATAGCTGATTTGTATCAGCTTGGCTACAGCTGGAGGGGGGAATGATGGTCTCCTCTCAACTTTTTTCACAGTTGGCTCGTCCTGAATCACATATTTTTTTTATTGTAATAATTATATCTTTTGCCAAATAAATGGAAATGTTGTTTAAAAAAATGGGTTTGGCTAGTCCGTACTCTGTTTACAGTCCTCTAGCGGGTCACTGGTCCTCCCTCCTCCAGCCAGACAGTCTCCTGTATTGATATACTGAGGGTTTTACTTATCAGTGGTAAAGGCAGCACTTTATGAACCCTGAAGTTCCAGAGGTCGCGGGTTCGAAATCCAGCCGGGACATGACAAGATTTCCATTCATTTGGGATATTTACTACATAATAATACGTCTTGGGCTTACTGCTGGAATAATGGGATTTAATAGTCTTACTGGGGCACTATAAATAAGGCGACATTCATCATAGGGTGGCGTCATCGGGAACGATGGTAGCCAGACAGTGGAGAAATGACTCAGCACTTCTACCATGCACTGTCTTTACAAGGATTCTAATAATTGACAAGGGCCCCCAGAACCAAGCCCATGCTGGTCTACTCCCTGACTATAGCCCCCCAGCCAGACTGCTGGTCTACTCCCTGTTTATAGTCCCCCAGTCAGACTGAGACATTATTATTATTATTATAAACTCACCTGACCGCCATCTTTGCGTCCCACATGGGACCAGCACCCAGGCTTGTCACTGCGGATGATGATGAAGTCAGGGTCGGACTTGCGGTAGGGCCGGAACTTGATGCAGGTGTTAATGTGGTAGTCCTCCATCACACTCTTGATCTGCTCTTCCTCATCCTCGCCTGGAGGTGAAAAATAAGTATGTACCTATGTATGGTTTTATTTGTGGTGAGACAGAAAGAAGCCTCTTCAGATTTTTTTTTTTATTGGCTTTCTTTAAAGTGGCAGGGTTCTCACATGTGAGCTCTTCCACTCAACCACTATAGATAAAAGGAAAGAAAGAATAAGAATAATAAAAAAGACAAGAAAATTCAGTGCTGCTGCTTTAATTTTTTAATTTCTTCTTTTTAAGTCTTTTTAATTTCTTCTTTAGCCTGTTTTTTTTTCTAAACAGGAAATTCTAGGTCGAAGGACAACTACAGGTAGGTCAGATAATAATATTGGTAGGTGGCTTACTGAAGTGTTCGTCGTCCAGATAGTAGGGAATGACGCCCTCGGGCCAGCGGTCCACACTGCTGATGACACCCGTCCTCTCTGACCCCTCCAGCATAATGTCGCCCTCGTGCTGCCCACTCTCCTCCCAGAAGTTGCGGGAAGGGGCGGCCCGCCACAGCGACAGCATCTTGCCTGGAATTCAGATGCCGTCGATTTTTTTTTTTTTTTTTTTTAAAGATGAGTGTTTCACAGCCTTTTTTATTACGTAGCCCAGAAACAGGAGCTACTGTAGACGCTTGTGGTCTGTGTTGTAGCCTGCCCATCCCGTAGTATGCCACCCCTCTGATGGGCGAGAAGTGACACAATACTTCCCAATTGGGTTCTGGGTCAACACGAGCGCACCGGAAGGTATATCCCTTACAAACAATTGTAACCAAATTAAGATTGCGCCAGACTTATCTGAGCGCACGGCAGTGCGCCAGGCCAAGTTCCAGCAAGCACGGCAGTGTATCTTTACACGAACCGATTCACCCGGTTTTTCACACCCTCATATCTTCGGTTCAATTGATCATAGAGATATGAAATTTGGAACAGAGATTGTCCTAATATCATTAAAAAGACATTGAAAATTTAAAGACTCTATGAAAAAAACTTTCAGAGGAATGTAATTTTGAAATTTACGATTTTGATACTGACTGACTGACTGACTGACTGACTGACAGATCATCAAAATTATGAGGCACTTCCCGACTACCTAGAAAGCTGAAATTTTGCATGATTGTAGGGTTTATTGTAAAAGTACAGGGAAAAATCTGAAAACCGGAATTTTTTCACTTATCATGGTGTAAAACGGTGTCGTTTTAGGGAGAAAATATATAATCGATTATTGATCTAAATTATGAAACACTTCCCGACAACCTAAAAAGCTGAAATTTTGCATGATGGTAGGGTTTATTGTAAAAGTACAGGAAAAATCTGAAAAAGTTCTAAAAACTGTTAAAAGGTGTCGTTTTAGGGAGGAACTATACTATATTATGTGTATAAATTATGAGGCACTTCCCTATTACCTAAAAAGCTGAAATTTTGTATACTGGTAGGGTTTATTGTAAAAGTACTGGGAAAAATCTGAAAACATGAACTTTCGCACTTATCATGCTGTTAAACGGTGTCGTTTTACGGAGGATATAAATAATCGATTATGGATCTAAATTATGAGGCACTTCCCTACTACCTAAAAAGCTGAAATTTTGTATACTGGTAGGGTTTATTGTAAAAATACTGGGAAAAATCTGAAAACCGGAACTTTCGCACTCATCATGCTGTTAAACTGTGTTATTTTAGGGAGGAAGTATACTCGATTATGCATATAAATTATGAGGCACTTCCCTACTACCTACAAAGCTGAAATTTAGTATGGTGCTAGGGTTCATTGTAAAAGTATAGGGAAAAATCTGAAAACCGGCACTTTCGCACTATTTCTGCTGTCAATCGGTGTCGTTTTAGGGAGCATATTAAAGTGAATAATCTTGAAATTTTTAATAAAAAATAATGAAACGTGCTGGGAAACGAACCATTTACAAAAAGTAATGATATCCCACAAAAAACTACCGTTAAAAAAAGGGCCAAGTTCCAGAACAGAACTATCCAAAAAGGTTTCGCCAATGAATGCAGTGATATCTTGTTTGCGGCCAAGTTATCTTGGTACTAAACTATTTCTTTTATTAAACCCCGTTTTCTGAGTTCCTCATTTGGTATGTTTTTAAACGCAAAATATCCTCTAACTTGGCCAGTTTTATGACATCGGTTGTATTGAATATTACGACTATATGTATAGGTACAGAATAACAATATAACCATCACAAGGAGCGACACTGGCCAAGTTAGAGGATAGTTTGCAGTTAAAAACATACCAAATGAGGAACTCAGAAAACGGGGTTTAATAAAAGAAATAGTTTAGTACCAAGATAACTTGGCCGCAAACAAGATATCACTGCATTCATTGGCGAAACCTTTTTGGATAGTTCTGTTCTGGAACTTGGCCCTTTTTTTAACGGTAGTTTTTTGTGGGATTATTATTACTATATTACTCTTTATTAGGTACATACAAAATACATATTTACAGTACAAGATGAAACAATAGAGCCATAGCTTCGATGGCGCGTTGAATGCACCGGTTCTTGTATGAGCATCACCGAAGTTAAGCAACCTCCAGCTGAAGATTGAAGTTGAAGATTTTGTGATGCTGGTATTCGGGTCAACCCAGGCTGGGTGAGGTTAATGTGGGTAGCAGTTTCGTGAGTTTCCTGGAAGTGGAGGGTATCACCCCCGTCGTGATATGACCATGCAGTTGAAAACGACGTTAAACTCAAATTAAAAAAAAAAAAAATATATAATAAAATAAATAGATTGAACAAAGAAACAAGAAGAAAAAATTAAATAAATTAATTTAATTTTCTAGTTTAATTTCACCACGATTTTTAACTCTACCAAACTTGATAGAATGGTGCAATTAAAAAACGTATTTGTAATAATTCTGTGGTGCTATAATTCTAGATTTTGCGTATTGTTTTAAATGGGAAAACTAATGCTAATGGGTGGGTCAAGATGCTCCTGATATGCCCAAGCTCATTTAGATTGTAAGGTCAAGTGATCACTTTGGAGCTCTGTGATTGGTGGAAATCGATCTCGTCACTTTAAATCTACATGAGCCGGGACCTGGCAGCGTGCGTGTAAGACCAGCATGCTACCCACACGACCACGGTGACTATACATACTTACATTCAAAAACAACAACATGACCTTTGAAAAACAATAACATGACCTCTGGAAAACAATAACATGACATTTGAAAAACAATAACATGACCTTTGAAAAACAATAACATGACCTTTTTAAAGGGATAGCTTGACTCACCCGGTGTCATTTTCTTGTTCACCACTCCTCCCCATTTCGGTTCCGGGGGGGCCACACTCCGGCGACGTAATGTCCTGGAGAGGACGCTATCCAAGATGGCGCTCAGGTACAACAGGGCGACTAGACAAGATGGCCACATTAGAAATTAAGGTGGCGATTATTACCTTTTGTACCCACAAGGTTGAAGAAAAAATCACTATTTGCCACACAAAAAAAAATTATATAAAAAGATGAGTGTTTCACAGCCTTTTTTATTTCGTAGCCATGAAACAGGAGCTACAATTATATTTCTAAGTTAGTTTAAAGGTGTTTAATCTAAATTAATAATATATTTTTGTTTAAATTACAAGTTTGATACAAATATTATACAAGTTAATGTTCTCGAAATAATTTTATGGTCATCCATTTGTACCAAAATTTTAAACTATAATAATTTAATTTTTATGTAATCTTTATTTTTTATTGAATATAATAAAATTAAACTGTGTCATAATCTCTGTTCTTTTGATTGTCACACTAAAAAGGATTGCTAAAGAGGATGACGAAATAGTAGAATGCTTGTAAAAAAATAATTATTAATAAAATAAAAATTATGTTATTTATTAAACGTAGGTACTTAATTTATTTTATTTATGAATAAATAAAATACTACTACTTAAAGTCTTTATTTATTGAATAAACTTCTTTAGTAGAAAATAAATTTATTTTATTAAATTTCATTACAACTATTGATTCAAAATAACCTGAATAACAATAACTCATTCAAAGAAAGGAAAAACAATGGTAAACCATAAGAACTGTTTTCCTATCACAAACACCTTGACAATATTTTGTTGTATACATTTTAGCATAGGAGAGGAAAACCCGAATAAAGTAGACCACAAATTAAAATATTAACAATGCGTTGTTTTTTGCTCTCTCAAGGAAATAACTCTTTAAAAAACAGTCTATTTAAGGACGGAAATATTAAATAAGTAAATTACACCCAAAAGAACTTTTCACAAGTAGAAGACACTTTTTATTCTAGTTTTAGCTGAAAATATAAAAATAATAAAAATGGAATTAATTCTATACAATAATTTCGTAATAGTTTTTTGTGGCTTTAAACCCGAATTGAAAAAAAAGAAAACATCGTTGAAAAGACCACCTGATATATATTTATTTTTGATAACTGTAAAGTGTAAAATAAGGTTCCCATTTATCGATCTATAAATTTAATATTGTAAAATAAGTACTTACACTGACTTACAGTAGTACACAGAAGAAAAAAACACTATAATTTATAACTATAACTCTAAAATATATTATGAAAGTATGTAAGTTGTACTTATATAATTACCTATATGTATGTATTATTATTATTATTATTATTATGCAACTCAAAAAATGATCCCGATCATGTCCGCCCTCAATTATTAGTTATCTTCCAGGCCAGGCATATTAGTTATCTCTCATCAGGCATATACTTTTATGAAGTGTGAATAATTACTTATTTATGCAATAATAATATCGCCTTATTTAACTGCATTTATGCAATAATAATAATAATATCGCCTTATTTAACTGCGTTACTGCCCAACCAAGGCTGGGTGGTGAGGTTAATGTGGATAGGAGGTTTGTGAGTTTCCTGCGAATGGAGGGTAACACTTCCGTCGTGATATGACCATCCAGTTGAAAGCGACGTTAAACCCAAATTAAAACAAATAGTCATTTTTTCCAGCAGTTTAAACATGATAAGACTCTGAGAAGTCTGAGGGTTAGGTGGTAGAAAATGCTTTGAGAATTAAACTCGCCTGGCGGTTACTTTCCACACTAAAGAGTATTATTATAGTTAAAAAAAGGAAAATCTTCAGTCACAATAAGTCGCTGAAGCAAAGAGAAATCCCAGAGCTCAATGCTCCCTCGTTCTTCATTTCACTTTCAATGACAGTTCAATTCATAACCAATGATTATTATCATATTTCTGTGTCTTTATCCAGAGAGATTACAAAATGATTCTTGCTCGATCAACCGTTTCGCGGAGTCCTGGGCGATCAATATCAGGGCCATGGCTTGTCGAAGCAGAGAGATAGCTGTTGAGGCATTGATTGCCTATTAAGACTTTCCTACCTCTGGATAGTTACTTACTCAGGAATTGATTGTCTATTAGGACTTACCTGGTTAGTACCTACTCTGGTTAGTACCTACTCAGTATAACTCTGTAAGGTGCTCCTTCACCTACTCTCACCTTGGCCTAGCGGTAGTATGCTCGACTTGCACTCCAGGTGACCCGGGTTCGAATCCCGGCGGAGTCGAAATTTTTTCGGCTCTATAATCCAATGTGGGGGCCTATTCTAGCCTCGTAAGGACTATTGGGATAGTTGTAGAGAGTGGGCAACGACCAGTAGCGGCATTACAAGATTGCTATTGGAATACAAACAACTTCTCACTTTTTTGTTTATAATGATACCCGCTGAATTTGATGGTTGGTTGGAGATTTTCTGATGAATTAGCAATAGCACTCGTAATGTCGATGCTACCCACTAAAAATTGTGAATAACACAAATAAGTAGCTCTCTTTCTCTCTCTAACTTCTCTTGTGAATCAGTTTTGAGCGTTACACCCGATCCAAGCCAAAACTGCAGGCTCATCGGACACCAGCTAAAACAGTATCTTACTATCAGATTGCGACACAGCGGGCAAGACCGTTAAGATTTTATGTATGAACTCTCAATTAATAAAATAGAGAATAATAATTAAGTAATACCTATGTTATAGAGTAGGGTTAGGAAAAGTAAATATAATAATAATAGTAATATCGCCTTATTTATATTGCCCGATTAAGACTATTGAAGTCCCATTATTCCAGCAGTAAGCCCAAGACACATTATGTGGTAAAAATCCCAAATGGGAGGTTAACTTGTCATGTCCCGGCTGGGTTTCGAACCCACGACCTCTGGATTCACAGAGTGCCGCCTTTACCACTGAGCTACCGGGACGGACTCATATAGGGTCATGCCTTCTTACGCATTATTATTAAATTCTATATTAATTTAGACTCTTGTACTAATAAAAATAACACAAAAATGCAAATAGACTAACAGCAATCCCAACTGAATTACGTGAACAGGATGTAAGTTTGTAAGTACTAATTGGTGCATCAATTTTGAAACGATTATACCAAACAATTAACCAATCCATTTTGCAGTCTGTCAGCTTGAGAATCCAGGCGGGGTCAGTGATAAGATATTGGTTGACATGGAACTAGTATTGTACATTAGAAACTAGCACGCGACTTGAATGAACAATTGAAGAAAACTGAATTGATAAAAAGTCAGCCGCACCAGACCCGTCTGTTGTAAGGTTCCTAGTGAGGTCCAAAGGTAACAACAGTAGAACTACAGCAGTATAGTAGAGTCCCGCTAGCTCAAAATTCAAGGGGCAGTAGCTTTTTTTCGTGCTATCGGGATTTCGAAAAAGTATTGAAGCTTGACATGGGCCGAAGAATTGACTTGACTATCACTTGACTACCGTGTACTAGTAGTCAAGTGGTTAACGCGGTAGTCTGGTAATCCAGGTAGCGTAGGGATCCGTTGGTTCGAATCCCAACCAGTGCAGGATTTTTTCCTCATGAATTTGAGTTTGTGACCACATAATAATAAGACTCTGAGTGTTAGGTGGTAAAAAATGCTTTGAGCATTAACCAGGCCTGGTGATTACCTTCCACTAAAGAGTTAAATGGATTTTCCAACCATCGGGATTTCGAGTTATTATTATTTAACAAGTTAACGGGGTTAACCCTAATAACCCATGAATTAGCGAGATTCTACTTATAATTTTATTATGATAGTTATGGTTGGCATGGTAAGAAAAACTTATAGTTATCGTGTGGGTGTGTTGCGCACTCAGTGTGCTGCGCTCTCAGCTACTTGCGTACAAGTGTTTCGCATTCAGTGTGTTGCGTGCAAGCGACCCAGGTTCGAAGTCCGACTGGGCATGAAATTTCCTTTTTTGTATGCCCGGGGTCCACTCATACCTCGTGATGACCAATAATGAGTTGCTGCTTGTATGGATTGCAACTTGTGAAATATATTACTTAAGTAAGTGGTTTTATTAGTTGTGCTACCATTTGTCTTGTAATGTTGTGTACCTACTAAAGTTGTTACATAATAATACAAAGTAACCACAGCCACATATTATTTATTATAATAGACTGGTCGGAGTTCCACAAGAGAAGCATCAATTATGACACCAACCTCTATTTAGATCTATTCTGACCAGTTGATTCTATTTGGTTATAACGTCCTGATTTCAAGTAGTCACAACGGAGGTTTTCCGAATGGAGGTTTATAACCCCCGTCGTGATATGACCATGTAATTGAAAGGGACCTAAAACCCTTGAAAAAAGAACAAAAGCAGATAAATCCTACCGGGATTCAAACCCAGGTCACCCGAGCCACCCACATGCAAGCGGCGTGTGCTAACTACTCGTTTAATCTGATTACTCAGAACTAAAAATAACTGTGATAATGTATTTGATATTTTATAATTTTCCTAAAAAGTCCCTTTAAAAAAAGCGGTAAAACAAGGTGGGGTTTCCCATGACAACCTAATATTGTTGAGAGAAACGGAGGTTGATTGAGACTTCTATAAAGGGTTGGTACTAGGTAAGTTTAATCAATAGGACTTAGTTTTATGTTAAATTTTTATTTAGATTAGCTAATTTTTTTGTATTTTCAAAGTAATAGCTATTTATTTTACGATTAGAACATTTAAATTAAGTCTTATTGATTTATTTAAGACACCAGCATTATTATATAAGTTTATTTAATTGTTTGGAAAAGCTAGCGCCTGAGAATTGATAAGACGGTATTGTACATGACAAACAAATGATTAATATTGAATGGATTTTGAATGGTCGAAAGATATTATTATTGAAAGGACAAATTGATGATATTGAAAGGACAAACTAGTCATATTGAATGGACAAGCTTGCGTCCCAAATTCTGTTCAAGACCTCGTCCAGTGCTCATCTGTTGGACAGCTTTCATCTGGATGACAGTGACCTTGACAGCGATGACGAATCGAACAGACGACCCCTGGTTATCAAGCCAATTGTACAGATCAAGTAAGAAACCGTTTCTTTCTTATATTTTGAAAAATATTCTTAAAATTCTATGTTTCCACTTTTTTCTCCTCCTTCGACCATATTTTTGCTTTTTGAATTACTTTTCTCTTTCCTTTTTGAATCAGGTGTTTTAATAAGGGACTTTTGGAGTTAGTTATCCTAAGTCTCAGTCCCAGAAAACTTCTGGAATAAGGGAACTAGAATAAGTCTCTTCTTTACCACCAACATTTTTCTAGGCTATCATAAATATTATGAAATATTATTACAGGAAAGATAAGGAAGACCGCCTCTTGTCTGTCAAAATTATTATAGTGCGCTTTAATTGGTCGAAATTCCGTCACAAGAGACAGTCTTTTGTATCTTTTTTTAGCTGTAATATTTATTTATATATATTTTTTATCTCTGTCCCTTATTTCGACTTTTTTTTTACCGCGACAGACCTAATTAATTTGTTGCTTATCTTTCAGATACGACACACTTGATAAGGAGAAGATCTCGCGCGCCCATCAGGAAATCCTGGGCCGACTCAGCCTCGTCTGGAGTCCCCCAGAGAACTGTCCTAATGTGGACTGCCCTGAGTCTTATCATAGGTAATATAGACTGCCCTGAGTCTTATCATAGGTAATATAGACTGTCCTGAGTCTTATCATAGGTAATATAGACTGCCCTGAGTCTTATAATAGGTAATATAGACTGCCCTGAGTCTTATCATAGGTAATATAGACTGCCCTGAGTCTTATCATAGGTACGTGGACTGCCCTGAGTCTTATCATAGGTAATATATACTGACCTGAGTCTTATCATAGGTAATATAGACTGCCCTGAGTCTAATCATAGGTAATGTAGACTGCCCTGAGTCTTATCATAGGTAATATAGACTGCCCTGAGTCTTATCATAGGTACGTTTACTGCACCCTAATGTGGACTGCCCTGAGTCTTATCATATGTAATGTGGACTGCCCTGAGTCTTATCATAGGTAATATAGACTGCCCTGAGTTTTATCATAGGTACGTTAACTTCACTCTAATGTGGACTTCCCTGAGTCTTATCATAGGTATGTGCATTGTATACTATCCTATTATAATATGCTATCCTGACTCTTATCATAGGTACGTTCACTGTATCCTATTGCTATATTCTATATTAGACTGTGCCGAACCTTTTCATAAATCCACCCTTGCTCCACAGGGTTATTAATCATTGTTTCACAGGATTTAATATTAACCCTTGGTTGACAGGAACTCTGGTAAAGAGAAGCTGCTCCTCTGGTATTGTGAGAACTTCCGTCGCCAGTACTCCCTGCGGTACCCCTCGCGCCGCCCCCTGATAACGGCCCTGCAGAACGAGTGCGGGGTGCAGAAAATGGTAAGGGAGAGAGAAAAATAGAGAAAGAGAAAGAGAGAGAGACAGAGAGAGAGAGAGAGAGAAAAGAGAGAGAGAGAGAGAAAGAGAGAGAGAGAGAAAGAGAGAGAAAGAGAGAGTTGGCTTTCCTGGTTCCACTCAGACTTGGTGAGGTTAACTTTAAACTACACTGCACCCTGGTACTACATATGTAAAATAATCTAACCGTGTTATTATATGTAAGCGGTCCCAATGGAGTCTCGAAAATCGTCTATACGAAGCTGTAGGTACCAGGGTCTGGGGTCAAGGGTATAGGTCCTCGTAGTGGCCGCCTACTTACGCTGTGAGCGCATGCGCATGGAATTACACATGTGTGGGCGTGTGCTACGAGTGGGCTGAGGTAGCTTTGTGGCGGGACATAATAATAATAATATCGCCTTATTTATACTGCCGATAAGGACTATTAAGGTCCCATTATTCCAGCATTAAGCCCAAGACATATTATTATGTGGTAAAAATCCCAAATGAGAGGATCACTTGTCATGTCCCGGCTGGGTTTCGAGCCCACGACCTCTGGAACCTCTGGATTCACAGAGTGCCGCCTTTACCACTGAGCTACCGGGACATACTATAAATGTAAGCTACAACTCTCGCCCTGGAGCCTCTTATGTAAAGCACTTTTTTTTAAAGATCAGGGTTACACAGCTTTTTTTTATTTCGTAGCTATGAAACAGGAGCTGCCCATCTCGTAGTATGCCTCCCCTCTGATGAGCGAGAAGTGACACAATACTTCCCATTTAGGTGCTGGGTCAACACGAGCGCACCGGGAGGTATCCCTTACAAACAAGTGTAAATAAAATATTTTGAAGCAAAAAAATTTGTCGGCGCGGGGGTTCGAACCCGGGACCTTCCGCATGGCAAGCGAGTGCTTAACCACTGAGCTATTCGTGCTTCAGGTCTGCACCAGCATCAACGTCACGCGGTTTCCCCTGGCAGAGTTCAAGTCCTGGCAGGGTTGCGCACGCTTCGTGTCTGACCACATCGGCTACGAGACGCTAGACCACGCCACCAACCTGCCAACCAGCCTCCGGTCCCCCGCTAGCGTGTTCCTCCACCAGACGGGACACTGCTTCGAGCTCAGCACGCTACTCGTGTCGCTACTCCTGGGTGAGACTTAACATGCTAGTCTGGTAATCCAGGTAGCGTAATAATAATAATAATATTGCCTTATTTATACTGCCCGATTAGGACTATTACGTCCCATTATTCCAGCAGTAAGCCCAAGACGTATTATTATGACATGTGGTAAAAATCCCAAATGGGAGGATAACTTGTCATGTCCCGGCTGGGTTTCGAACCCGCGACATCTTGAATCTCTGGATTCACAGAGTGCCGCCTTTACCACTGAACTACCGGGACAGCTACCGGGACGGGACAGCGTAAGGATCCATTGGCTCGAATCGCACCCAGTGCATGAATTTTTCCTCATTAATTTGAGTTTGTGACCACATAATAATGAGCCTCTGAGGGTTAGGTGGTAGAAAATGCTTTGAGCATTAACCTCGCCTGGTGGTTGCCTTCCATTGAAGAGTGTTATTATTACTATAAGACTGGCCTCAGGCTGGGTGAGGTTAATGTGGGTATCCAGTTGATAAGTTTCCAGCGTTTAGAGGGAAAAAACCCCCGTTTCGATTTTAACTTCAGTGTTGAAGGGAACGTTAAACCCCCAAAACAAAACGTTACATTCCGCTCATCTCATGGTTTTGAACTCATGAATTCTGGACTAGGAGAAGTCGTCACAACCATCATACCACGAGTGTTTGGTGTTTGTCCTTATTTGATTCTTGGATTTATTGCAGGGGCGAAAATCCAAGCGTACGTGGTGTCGGGCTACGCCACTCGTGAGGTGTGCAACAACGACCAGTGCCGGGTGGAGTGCCCCCTTCTGCCCGGGTGTGACCCCAGGAGCTCCGGCCCTGACGAGGCCTGCCCTGCTCAGAGCAGCAAGTATGTGCCTAGACCCGTGCCTGACTTCAAGAGCAAGTTTGAGCGGATGATGGAACAGAGGAGGGTGGAGGCGGAGGAGGAGAGGAGGCGAGTGGAGGTGTGTACTGATGGCACCATGGAGGAATGAGCAGGGGAGAATTCGTCATGGGTCAAACCTCTAACATAAGAAACTATCCAATAGATTCTTATGTGAGTATCTAAATCTAAATAGAGGTCGGTGTGATAGTTGGTGCTTTTCTTGTGGAACTCCAGCTAGTCTTTAAAAAAATCTAATATGGCTACCGACATTGTTACCTTCAAAAGCATTGTTACCTTCAATTGTAGAGAAGAAGAATGAATTTGTTATTGTTGTGATTACCTCTATGTTCCAAATATCAAAAATGGCCAAGTTTATGAGACAGGTACATAACGCATGAGATCTGATATACGTAGGTACCGGTCTATGTTATGAGTTATAACCATTAATTTTTTATCCATGAATGGCACCAAACTGCTTGAAGAAGGGGACTCTCTAGTCCTCATCGATCAGTGTTAATATAAGTACCTACCTATACATAAATATTTTTATTATTATTTCATCAGACTGGATCAGACCATTGCTTTCGGTCACTGTAGCACTACGGCGTCATGTTCCCTCACAGGACTCTGATATACCTAATTAAGTTATCATATTTGTGTTATTCACATTCGCGATATCACAACTACTCAAACTCACTTTAATAAATCTACGCTGAAACCGGGACTTGAACCACCGACCTCCAGGTTACGAGTCTTATCGATTAAGGTACTGAGACCGGTGATATAGCTAATTACCTAACGTACATTACATCTATTTCTAATCCCAAAAAACATTCTTTTAGTATTTTTACAAATAAAAAATAGTAACAGTAGGTATAAATACTATTTTGTCGTAATTGAATAAAAGTTTTTCCTTTTTTTATAATCCTGAGCGAAGCAAGCGTCGATGGCACATTGAATGCACCAGAATCTCGTTCGTCCAAATTCGAACCGTTGCGTTGTGATGCTGGTTATTTTCGGCCCCACTCAGGTAGGGTGAGGTTTATTTGAGTTGTCGGTTCACAAGTTTCCCCGGAGCAAAGTTCATGATCCTCAGAAGTTTGCATAAGTTTAGGAGATAATATTAAGAAATATTATTATTGTACAAATAAAAAGAACTATTTTATTCAATTCAATTCTGCCACCTAACTCTTTTGATCTCCCTCTGTTTCCAGGAGGCGGAGGAGAGGCGGCGTGTGGCGGAGCTAGAACAGCTGCCCCCAGACGATCTAAGGGGGCGGCGCCTGCACTCCTGGGTGCTGGTGAGAGAGGCGGGGCAGGTGTTCTTCCTGGAGCCAATCACAGGCCGCCGCGCTGACCTTGAGAACGAGGAATACCTGGGTGCGTATGACCTTGAGAACGAGGAATACCTGGGTGAGTATGACCTTGAGAACGGTGCATATGACCTTGAGAACGAGGACTACCTGGGTGAGTATGACCTTGAGAACGGTGCATATGACCTTGAGAACGAGGAATACCTGGGTGAGTATGACCTTGAGAATGAGGAATACCTGGGTGAGTATGACCTTGAGAACGGTGCATATGATCTTGAGAACGAGGAATACCTGGGTGAGTATGACCTTC
This sequence comes from Bactericera cockerelli, assembly GCA_024516035.1. Classification (NCBI taxonomy): domain Eukaryota; kingdom Metazoa; phylum Arthropoda; class Insecta; order Hemiptera; family Triozidae; genus Bactericera; species Bactericera cockerelli. Next base: position 16,858,839 of record CM044965.1, read on the forward strand.
AGAACGAGGAATACCTGGGTGCGTATGACCTTGAGAATGAGGAATACCTGGGTGAGTATGACCTTGAGAACGAGGAATACCTGGGTGAGTATGACCTTGAGAACGGTGCATATGATCTTGAGAACGAGGAATACCTGGGTGAGTATGACCTTCAGAACGAGGAATACCTGGGTGCGTATGACCTTGAGAATGAGGAATACCTGGGTGAGTATGACCTTGAGGATGAGGAAAACCTGGGTGAGTATGAACTTTAGGACGAGGAATACCTGGGTAAGTATGACCATGAGAACGAGGAATATCTGGGCGAGTATGACCTTGAGGTTGAGGAATACCTGGGTGAGTATGACTTTGAGAACGAGGAATACCTGTGTGAGTATAACCTTGAAGATGAGGAATTCTTGATTAAAACTGAAAAAAATCACCACTTGGATGGATGAAATACTAACACTACCAACCAAAACAATGTCTCGTAAAATTATTTTTATACACGCCGCGCCGTAGATAATAAGAACTATGCAATATGGCAAGCTTTTTATAGTTTTACACTTTCATAAAATTTGTACAAAAGTTTTAATATAATTTTGTAATTGAAGACTTTTTTGTTGTTGCTGTTGCATATTCTATGTCCATGTCTACGGCAATTCATAATTTATTTTATGAAGTGATAAGGTTATAATTGTAATCATTCATATGACAGCTTCACTTACCTGCCGATTAGTACTATTAAAATAAAATTATTATATTATTCCTCAGGTGTGGAAAGCATTTGGAACCATAAAAACTACTGGGTCAATCTTCAATCCACAAGTTCCTGTAAGGATTTGAACTTTACACTGGGAAACAGAAAACTTTGGCAGCCCCTCTTACAGTCAGGTAGATTGAATTATTCTGATAATCAACCGAACGCAGTGAGGTTCTGTTTTAACTTGCATACTGGACGATTTGGCTTTCGTTTATCTGTGTGTCTGTCTGTTCCGCGATAACTCTCGAATGGATTCTTCAAAATACACAAAATTTTGTATACATGTTTATTGGAGTCCTAGAATTTTACCTTTAGTTTTTGGGCCGAATTAAGCCACTCGGGGCCAAATGGGGGCCGTTTTGGTGAAAATTGAAAACGATTTTTCTATTTTTATATGAAGCAAGGCTCTTTGTAGAGTGGTTGAGAAAATATATTTGAATTCAGTAGTAAAATTTAGTGATTGTAAAAGCTAAGGGGACCGCACTGTGGTAAAAAATCGATAAAGGGCCAAAAAAAAGACCGGTTGATATTTTTTAATTAAAACCTATCGAGTGGGGTATTGAATGAAAGGTCATACTTGATTGAACATTTATAATGCGATAGTTGAATCTGTGTGAGATTAACAGTTCACAGAACTACTAGTAGATAATATTGTAGCTAGTACCAACAGTCATCAGTTTTGTACAAAGGTACTTTGTCTGTACATAGACGTGGAATAGGGGTAAGAATAGGGGTCAATGCCAATTAAGCAGGGGAAAAGAAACACACAAATAAACATGTTTAAAGTACCAAGATTCAGAATTTCGGTAAGGCGGACTTGAGGAACGTTGTTACATCTCTCTTGAGAATAACAAAAATAGTATTCCTTATTCAACATATCGGGAAATCATCATATTGAGGTTGTACGTTCCTTTCAACAACTAGATCATCTCGAGACGGGTATGTTACCCTCCATTCGTAGGAAACTCAAAAATCCTGCCACCCACATTAACCTCACCCAGCCTAGGTTGGCCCGGAATACCAGGATCACGAAGTCTTCACCTCGCCGGAGCCGCTGGACGTTGCTCAACTTCGGTGATCCTACGAGAACCGGAGAATATTAAGGGCGGAATTAATAGACAACATCAATAACTTCCCAGACAGCACAGTCAACTGGATGTATACCATACTGTTAGGTGGAAAAAGTCTACTTGCCCACCTGGAAATCAGCTGGAGATTTCCACCTTCCACCTGACCTCCACCTGGAAATCAACTGGAAATGAACTGGAAAGTAACCCAACTTTTAACTGGAAGTCAGTTGCCCAAAGTCAACTGGATTTGTTCCACTTATTTCCAGCTACTTGTAGCGCTCTCTAGTGGATGGGTAGTAACTCACTACCACAATGTAGATACCTATTTACCTATACTGTACATTATACTACATAATAATCAAATGCTACGCTCTTGGTTTTGAGGTCGTGGGTTCGAATCCCATTATATGCATTTTTTTTTCAAATAATAATAGTAACAAAAATACTAGAAACAAATGTATATTAGGCATAAATTCAATTTCAGTTATTTAATTTAGAGGCCATGCATTCAAATCTCATGAAGAATATTTTTTTTGTATAAAAATAAAGTAATAAATTTTAAATAGGTTTTTTTAACACGTACACACACACAATTTTGAGTATAATTTTTTTTATATAGAAATTTGGAAAGAAAAAGAAAATAACTAATCTGTTTTTTTAAACAACACAATTCAAATAAGACTCTTTAACATTATTATATTTTTACAATAAGAGTGTTTATTATTAAAAAAATTGTCCCAAAAGTGTAAAATGCACTATCAAATTTCCATCATGTCACAAGACCTTGTACCAATGTATCACAAGTATTTCCTAACTAGGTATAATCTCTATATATAAAACTCAAAGTTATGCATGTCTGGCTGACTATGTCCTCTTGGGGTTACAATACCAAACGGTACTCTCACTGAGAGTTCACCCCCCCTAAGCCACCTTCAACATACTAGAAAATTATCAAAATTAAAATATCTAATACAATTTTCAAGTGCACTGGTAATCAAGTGGTTAATGCACTAGTTAGATAATCAACCTAGCGTAGGGTTCCGTTGTTTCAATTTTTTCCTCATTATGGTTGTGACCACATAATAATAAGACTCTGAGGGTTAGGTGGTAGAAACTGCTTTGAGCATAACCTTTAACCTTACCTGGTGGTTACCTTCCAGTTAAAAGTGTTATTATTATTTTTATTGGGACACCGGCCATGAGAAAAAACCTTAATGGTGACAAAATGCCAGGTTTTAGCTAGTATAGAAATAAAATAATGATATCCAATTATAAAATATGCTCATAACATGTACATAATCACAATAAAATAATAATACTATGTAAATTAAAATATATTTCTTTTGAGAAACCAAAAATAACAAAGAAATAAACTAATAGCCAGCAGAAAATGAAGATGGGGCATGGAATACACCAGTTTTCATGAAATTGCAAAAGTTAAGCAATGTCTAACGGGGTTGAACATGGATTAGTGAATGTTATTATGTATTTTTAATCCTTCATGACAATTTATATTATACTGCTGTGGCTAATTAGAATTGCTGGGTTGTTTGCTTTGAGAATTATTACCAAAAAACATTGTTATACTTAAATTAAAACAAAATTGACTTGTTAAGACTAGTGAAATTATAAAACACAATAGTGTGGAACACTTTTTTTAAATAGATATAAAATTAACTCAAAATTTAAGGGCCTTCATAGTAATAAGGTTGTAGAGAGAGCACAATAGTTATTATTGTTATTATGAACAGTGCACATTAAATTGGCCAATTAATTTTAAATCAAGTAATCAGGAAGCATGTCACAAAGTACCTAAACATCATTTTTTAGTGTGGCAGAACCACCTATCAGTGAAATATTCATTTTATAATAATATGTATTGTACATCTAAATAAAATCCACAGAGTGAAAAATTTCACTATCTAGCACTATGCATTCAGCTGTTTCTTTGCTTGAACCAGAACCTTTTTTTAGCCAACCTATGGTCAAGAGATCTTGAGCATAAAAAAAATCTGTTTCCCTTAACACATGAGACTAGCATTCATGGTCCTACTTTGGCTTGGCTAGGCTAGGTGAGATTAATATGGGTAGCTGGTATGATTCCAAGTGAACTGAAGGTGTTAATCCCACTGAAGGTCCAGGAACAGCAGAGTGCAGAAAGTTCATTAGGGTCCAAGTGGATGTCTCTAGAAATGGATGGTTATTGTCAGATGAAAAAGGTGATCCAGTATTAACTGCTTCTTGTCCTCATTCTTCTGTCACGATTTAGACAAACTAAAGAACTATTTTTTGAAACATCTCGAAAGCAAATTTGGAGTTCAGAAATGAAAAAGTAAACACTTTCAGTAGTTATAAAAAAGATGTTCAAAACTAATTAAAATATTATTTGTATTTAAAATATGTTCAAATAAATGAAATACCTATTATTTGAGAGAATTATTAATTATTTAAAACAATTCACAAAAATATCACAATTTCTGAATTTCCTTCAACAAAGGACGAGTTTTATCTAAACACTTTCAGTAGTTATAAAAAAGATCAAAACTAAATAAAATGATATTTGTATTTAAAAATGTTCAAAACTAAATAAAATACCTAATATTTAAAAGAATTATTAATTATTTAAAACAATTTACAATCACCAATATCACAATTTCTGAAATTACAAAAGATCAAAGATGGCGTCTTCAACAAAGGACGCGTTTTATGTAAACTGGAAAAATATGGAACATTTCCAGCTGACTGGTCAACTGACTAAATTCTACTCATGTCCTAGCTGGAGAGAGTCGTTATATTTCCAGCTGACTGCCCAGGTGACTGAGTCTAGATGGATTTTTGTTGGAAATATCCAGGTGGCTGGTCAACTGATTAAATCCATAATGGAAAAATCCAGCTGTCGGGTCAGTTGGAGGTCCAGTTGACTTTATACACCTGGATATTTCCACCTTAAATCCAGACTGGAAGTCACCTTCCGTGCTGTCTGGGTTAAGTCGTTGGTAAGTGTCGATTTTCCCTATCTTACACAGTACGCAATCCTTGACTTAGCGCCACAGAGGTATTACAAAAACGTCTATTAATTCCGCCCTAAATCTCCTTTCATAATTTTCGACAGGACCAAAAAATGTTCGGAAACCATCACTGGACAGGAAGGACACAGCAAAACCCGAGAAGGACCCAAGGAGAAAGGCTCTCATGAAAGCCTTGAATGAGAAGTGCCTGGATATACCGGTTACCTGGACCAGGGACTTGGAGATCACTCTGGATAAGTACATCCGGGGCAGGTGAGAAAGTCGTTGGTGTGCCTGCTAATATTGTTGTTGTTGTATCCAGCTTGGCTACAGCTGGAGGGTTGAGTGATGGTCTCCAGCCAAGTTTATTTCAAAGTTGGCTCGTCCTGAACTACATAGTTCTATGTGCGATCAACCATCATGAGGACTTGGACTTTTCTGTACAAGCCATTAAACCCTTAGGAAACTGCAAGCTAGCCTGGCTTGTAAGGGTTGGCTAGTTTGTTCTCTGTTTATAGTCCCTCTAGCGAGATTGGTAGTCAAGTGGTTAACGCGCAAGTCTGGTAATCCAGGTAGCGTAGGCATCCGTTGGTTCCAGTCCCACCCAGTGCATGAACTTTTCCTTACTAATTCGAGTTTGTGACCACATAATAATACGACTCTGAGGGTTAGTAGGCGGCCACAACGTGGTACAGTTTTTTTTTTTTAATACCATTTATTTAAAGAGAGGACATTCAGGTCTTTAATTTTTTTTAAAGACCATTTTATTTATAACAATCGAAGTCCTTGCCCCTGGTACAGATTGATATAGACAATTTTGGGGACTCCGTTGTGATCGCTAACATTCAATAGCATGGTTGGATTATTTTACGATGTACTGTCTCTACCCCAGGGTATAGGCCTCCGTTGTGTCCCGGCACATAGGTGGTAGAAAATGCGTTGAGCATCAACCTTTTTAATAATAATAATAAAAAAAAGATGAGTGTTTCACAGCCTCTTTTATTTCATAGCCATGAAACAGGAGCTACTGTAGACGCTTTCGGTCTGTGTTGTAGCTTGCTCATTCCGTAGTATGTCTCCCCTCTGATGGGCGATATGTGACACAATACTTCCCATTTAGGTGCTGGGTCAACACAAGCGCGCCGGAAGATATCCCTTACAAACAACTGTTAACAAATTTAGAAAACATTTTTTTTCGGCTCGGGGATTTGAACTAGGGACCTTTTGAACGGGGATTTGAACTTTCCGCATAGCAAGCGAGTGCTTAACCACTGAGCTATTCGTGCGCTCTTTTATTTATTCAATTTCTCCAGTCCATGTATTGTAGAGTAAAGTTTGGAATAAAACATAGGTAAGGAGGTTCCCAACTTCACATTTAGGTGCTCGCTCAACACGAGCGCACCGGAAGATATCCCTTACAAACAACTGTAAACACATAGCATATGTCCTAACTAAAGGGCGGGGTTATTGCCTTTGGCAATCTCTTCCACCCAACTCGAGTTTATCTCTCCCGCAGGTACAAGAGCAACAAGAAGCAGGTCCAGTACAAGCGGGCAATCTCCGAGCAGTACTCGGACTACAAGCATCCGAATGGTCTGGTGGAGAGAGTGGTGCGCTACGTAGACCTCGACTGTCAGGTCCCGAGCAGAAAGTACGAGAGGTACCGCCACAGGGCGGACAGACTCCACCACTGCGACACCAACTACGAGACAGAGCTGGTGCAGGAGTCGTTCGAACAAGGTAATAGGACACTAGTAGATGGGTTTTAAACTATCAATGACAATAACAAAGAAATCGTTGTAACTTTGGCCTCGTTTATCCGAGGGTCGAGATTTCTTATAGTCGAAAGATCTGTCTCGACCACCTCTATCTTTTTCCCCCACTTACACCCCCCTACCTCAATTTTATTTCCCCCCCCCCCTAGGGTGGTTTATGTAAATTGAGAAGAATTGCTGGGCCTCGTTTATCCAAGGTTCGTCATAGTATAGTCAAATTTATACTGCCTGATAAGAACTAAAATGTCTTCTTATGGAACAGATACTTAAAATCGCTTTACTAATTCTTTGCTAAACATGGGACTCGAACCACCGACCTTCGGTTACAAGTCCACCGCACCTTATCGATAAAGCTACTGGAGTCAGTTTATTTTGTCTGTTTTTTTGTTTGTTTTAATACTGAAGTGGTCAAAGTTAAGTTTCTAGTTAAGAAATTAATTTCATGAATTGGGAGGGATTCACACTGACAAATCATGACCGTTTATTCTGCTGGAGTGAGACAAAATAGCCCTTAACTTCAGTCCAAAGTCTAAAGAGGTTAGAATCCTAGAGGAAGTAGGAAAAGAATAAATGGGCGAAACATTTCTCGAAGACTCACTCATACCTAACAATTCTTTAGACTCATCCCTCATTTTGTATTTTGTTGACTCTCCCCTCATTTTGTATTTTGTTGACTCTCCCCTCATTTTGTATTTTGTTGACTCTCCCCTCATTTTGTATTTTGTTGACACTCCCCAGGCAGACCAGACAGCCTCCAGTACCACAGCCACCTCCTCGGCCAAGCCTCCGAGCTGCGGTCCCCCCGCACACTGGACTTCCATCTCAGCGGACGTCTGGACCGCTTCCACTCCGCTCAGCTCGACATCAATCACTTTCGCTTCAAATTCGCCCCGCGGAGCGACAAACTGCGGGAGATATTCGTCGAGTATCTGACGCCTCGCAAGAAACGGTCACCGTCCGTTGTGATGGAAGACCGAAAAATGGACATAGATGAACAAGAACCGGTCGGTGAATCACAACCGGTGGATATTAATACGTTGACAAACACCACCGTCAGCTTGCAATCAACAGTTCCACCGATTAAATCTCCAGCCCAATCACCAAAAGATTTGAGTCCGCCCGTTGCAAATTCTCCAAAAACCGGTGTTCAAAGACCATCTGCAGTCGACTCTCCTAAATCTTCTCGAAGTGTGCAAAAACCGTTGCTGGATTCACCGAAATCGTTTCGCAATGTGCAGAAAGCTTCGATCGATTCGCCAAAAACGGCTCGAAGCGTGCAGAAATCGCCTTCACCGAAGGCTGACACGCCGAAACTACCCGTCTCTGATTCTTTAAAACCTGTTGGCGATGTTTCAAACGCTTCTTTGCCGTCTAAATCAGATGCAGAGGCGAAGTTAAATGAGGGGCCAAGTTCAAAAGTGGAGCCGCTGTCTAAAGAAGAAGGGAAAACGGTTCGGTACGAGCGTCCGGAGGATGTTCCACTGTTGGGAGGGCAGGATATTCGCAGCTTCTACGTCCAGTATGATAGGACACCGGAGACGCCACATGATGAGGATGTCAGTAAGGTCATCTTCAATCTGCAGTACGGGGAGATCAGCGTGTACTACCACTATGGTAAGATGCTGTTAAATACTATTCAAATCATGTCCAAATAATGCATCTTTATCAAACTTGCATTTTTCATTATCAGGTCCAATAAATCCTCCCAAGAAACCATGTGATGTCTCAATACGTACATTAAAATCATTGAAAATCCATAATAGCCCAAAATCTCTTTGAAGTGATACTTAAATCCTATCTTACTCTTGAAATCCGTCTTAAATTTAAAATTGCAACACCTATCTAATTTTACAAGGAAATTTCCATCTTAAAAAATACTTTTGTTCTTTGGAGCCTCAAGATTTGTGTTGTAGTGAAGGCGCATGGCGTAGGTATAAAATTAGGATAGAGGGGGTTTAGGATATCTCAAAAACCACGCAGAAAGGTCTATACATTACTCCCTTAAACGCCGTGCTCGTAATATTATCCTCTGTTTCAGGCGAGAACAACATCACGCAATCCTACCGCAAGTTCCAAACCTCTCTCCCCAGTCCAGACGACCTGGCAGACAGTGTCAAGTGTTATCAGAGTGGGGGCTCCCCCGGCAAGCCAGACTCGAAGGCGTCTCTCACCAAACTGTACGGCACCTACACGCGTCTCCAAGACGTCTACCTCGAGACCATCAACCGCTACACCGGGGAGATCCGCACCCTGCTCAACTCCAGGAAGATCGACAAGTACAAACCCAAACTGGTGACGAACATTTTCTACCTGGAAATCGACGAAGAAATCCGGAACGACTATTCCCAGGAGCTCGAGAAGAAGAGGAAGGAAGAACTGAGGAAACTTGCGTTGCGGTTCAACTACGCCGAGTTTTGTCTGTCCGGAAGGAATCCGAGAGAGGTCGGCGAGAAGGAGATAGAGGCGGCGCGCGCTAAGTGTTTGCAGGATTTGAAGACAGTGTGGAAGACAAGGGTTGAGCATTTCGAGGCCAAGTTGGACCGGATCCGCCGAGAGTTGGAGGCGCTTGATCAGCAGAAAGATTTGGGTGGAGAGACAGTACGGGGATGGAAGAAAGATTTGGGTGTGTTTGGTGGAGAAACCTTACAGGTTGCGAGGAAAGATGTCTCTATGCCTCGCGGTTTGAATATACAGAGTCCGCCAAAAGGCGTTGCTGAATTGAGTGTAAACAGTGGACAGACAGGAGGACAGTCTATCAGAGATCATGTGTTGGTGAGAGACGGGTTGGAAGGAGAAAGCATAGAGAGAGTACAGGACAAGGAGGAGGGGGAGGGTGAGACGTCAGTGAGGCGGGAAGCCCTGGAGAATGAGAGAGAGCTAGTGCAGAGGGTGTTGCGTCAGTACAAGACTCTGGACTTGTTCAGAGCCAAGTATGCGAGAGTAGAGGAGAGCTTTGATGAATATGCCAGAAGAGTGGCTGAGATGACTTAGACCACATTATGAAACAGGATTAAGCCAGCGTCGATGGCATGTTGAATACACCGGTTCCCTTCAGAACACCGAAGTTAAGCGACATCCAGCGAGGTTAAGACTTGGATGGGTGACCATTAAAAGTCTAATTCTCGTGACGCTGGCTTTTCCCGGCCCCACTCAGGCTGGGTGAGGTCAATGTGAGTAGCAGGTTTGTGAGTTTCCTGCGAATGGAGGGTAAAACCCCCGTCGTGATATGACCATGGCAGTTGAAAGCGACGTTAAACCTCACTTAAAAAAAAAAAAAAAAAAAAAAAAAAAAAAAAAAAAAAAAAAAAAAAACAGGATTAAAGTTAAGCTAAGCCAGACACGTCCTAAAGTCAGAGTTTCAACTACTCACAGCGCTAAGTTAAGGGATAGTGTCCAGCACTGTCCGCTTGGATTAAATCAAAACTTACATTATCCATACTTTGACCCTTGATGAAATTAGTAGGCAGGGAGTGATCTAGTGAATATTATGAAATTGAGATTTTGGCAGTTTCGTTTAGAAATATCCATTCTCTATTGATATATTATTATAGGCTTTTTCCCCGTCAAATATAAAATAATTAATATTCGCCGTGGTTAAGGCGCTGTTGGTAATAGGTACAGCTAGCGTAGTTATCCATTGGTCTAAATCCCACCGTTCCAACCCAAAATCCTAGGTAGACCTTGGGACTTTTCAGTCCCACGTACGGTTAACTACGGTTGAATATGCTAACAGTTCAAACAAAGTATAATTACAAATAACAAGTTTTATATAATAATACAATGGGTTTTGAATGTCTTCCATACATATGTATATATTTCATAACAAACAAAAAGTTTGTTTTGCACGTAGCTGGTTTAAAATTATTCACCCGCACTCTCTCTATAATTTTAGGCTGTGACCGCCTTCGCCAAAATTACCAATGTCCCAAATACCAATATATTTATGTAAATGTCACTAATCATTGGTTCGAGGAGCGCTGAGCTTCCAAAGTTTTGGAATACAAACAAAACAATTGAGTCAATATTTAAAGCTCAGTTTTTGTTAGCGATTAATTACCAGACACAATAACCCTTTGCAGCACAAGGTCAGGCTTGGAGAGAAAAATAAAACGTAAGTGTTTTGCCACACACGCTCATGCATGCTTGCATGTAAGTGTGCGGCCAGCTGAACATCATTATTAATTGTGTTATGGTGAGAGTCTATTGTAAAATTAAGTTCTTTGAAAAGAACTTCTGTGTGTAAAAAAAGAAATTTTGCTTAGGCAAAAGTCCAAGTTTGCCCTGAGAATAAAAACTCAAACAAACCCCGTATATGCATTTAAGAGATTCCTGTGTTGAAAGGGTTATATTTTCCGAAAATGAAATGAAGGTTTTACTTTGTTTACGTCAACATCAAATTAGCAAATTATGAGCAACTTGAAACTGAGGGACAAGTCACGGCAAGATCAGAGCCCGTCAAAGTTACCAGTAAATCGTTTTTCCACACTTAGAAGGAATTTGCACTTGGCGTTTGGGATGGGTTTCAGAGACATCGGCAATCTAGGCATCTTTCGGGCTTACTTCAAGATACTAGAAATCGGTGGGTATGTCAACTCCCACGAGTTCAAGACCCCTCTGAGAGATCAACTTCAAGAGGCTTACATCATTGTCCACCTCGTCATCAACTACATATACATCGCTGCCCACGCCTGGAGCACTGCCACCCGCGCCATCCGCTACACTCCGGAATTCCTTCAATGCCTCTTCGAAGACTTAACTCTGAACATGCTTCTACTCACGTCTCTTTTTCCGTGAGCATGGTGAAACGAAAACAGTTTGTCCGTCTCATTGAATTCGTGGAAAAGCATTCCAACCAACGGGATACCAAAGAGTTGAGACGCTCTGCAGCCAAAGTTCGGACCATGATCTTCACGTATGTTGTCTGTTGCGGCACTATGGCAGTCGTCATCATATTCCAATCCTGTGTTCCTCTTTCAGAGAAAGAATTGACCTTGCGTCGGTTGGTGTACTCGGACACAGCACATCCAGAGAGAGTTCTACCGACAAGCTTGAAGTTCCCGGGTATTGACGAGACGGAGTCGTGGTATTTTGAGATCATCCTGGGTACACAAGTGATCCTAGCGGGTGCCTGCTGCATGTCACTCAGCATCAATATTCCGTTGACTCCCATGTTCATGTTGCATCTGGAAGGTTAGTTTAGTATCTGAATAATGCCGACCTCCGTGGCTCAGTGGTTAAGAGCATTGGTTACTGAACCGGAGGTTGCGGGTTCGAATCCCGGCCGGAGCGGAAAATTCTGACGGATATTTTTCGTTTCCGGAATGGCATGGGTGTAAGGTAAAGTGATCTGAAATAATGCGAAAGCGGTTTCGGGGTACAACTACCTTTTTTTTAATAGAAAAAAGGATCAGAATAATAAAAAGCACAAGTCGGATTGGAAGATTAAGAAGCACAAGTCGGAAGCACTGAAATTTTAGAAGGGATCCAATGATAGTAAAACTCAGGTTGAATTGTCCATTTGTCAGAGTTTAATCATTTTATAAAACCGCATGTTTCCAAGAGAAACTTCAATCGAGCTGAAAATGCTATACATATTTTCTGATAACATAAATAAAGCGCTTTAAGCCCACTCTAACTGTCCATTTCCGAAAAAAATGAGCTTTTTCATGATCCTATTCGAGTCATTAATTAATTTTTCTCTCCAAATTAGAACAATGTATCTCCAAATTCGTTAATTTTTTGAGTAGGTACTGAAAGAAGGGTCTCAATTATATTTTATTATTTCCACCTGTTATTGTTTGAAAGTATTTCTTCAGAATTTAAACCAAGTTGCTCTGTGTCGTATCATATATAGTGCTTTATTTCGACAGACAGCGCAAGACAGGTAGTCCTATTATGTCAACAGTTTCGTTGGCAATGTAACATAGGTAGAGGCTTGAAGAGAGAATTACATTATAATAATCAGAACAAGTAATGCATAAATTACCTATGTAAATTATTATTTTTTGAGTAGGTACTGAAAGAAGGGTCTCAATTATATTTTATTATTTCCACCTGTTATTGTTTGAAAGTATTTCTTCAGAATTTAAACCAAGTTGCTCTGTGTCGTATCATATATAGTGCTTTATTTCGACAGACAGCGCAAGACAGGGTTTTCAGTGAAACCCTTACAATTAACACTGCGACCTAATTAGATCTATAAGACCAGTTGATTCTATTTAGTTTTAACGTCCTGACTGAGATAGTCAGGACGGGGATTTTACCCTCCATTCGCTGGGAATCGTAGCAGCTACCCACATTAACCTCACCCAGCCTGGGTAGGGCCGGAAATGCCAGCCTCACGTGTTTGGATGGAACAGAATTTTCGTCGAAAAGTCTGCCCCAACCGGGAGTTGAACTCGGGAACACTGGACTACGGGCAGTAGTCACAACCATTACGCCACGGAGGTTGGCTTACCTGAGTATATGGAACTAAGTATAATTATTATCTTTTACGACGCGACGTAGAGTCATGTCTTGTTTCAGTCGACACACAGCAGACGAGATATTAATATAAATAATATGTATTTTTATTTCAAGGGCAGTACAAGATTTTAGGAAAAAACTTCAGATATCTGGGCAGAGGAGACTTTTCCTCGAGAGCCCACTGTACCCACCAGGAGAATCAGGATCTCTTCACCATCAGCCGTCCTGAGTACAGACCACCACACAGAGACTTCTGGCAACAGCAGAATAGAGATATAAATCAATGACATGAGAAAATCTATCATTTGGAATGGCAGATTGTCCGTCGCATTGTACAAAACCATCAGAAGCTCATTCTGTTTCAAGAAGAGGTTAGTTCTGTTCTTTTCTCCAAAATAACACAATCAATCTTCTTGAGTGTTGCAGTTGCTAAGTAGAGAAGGGCTCTTAATAATAATAAAAAAAAAAACAATAAAGATTTGAAAATGTGAAAATCATTACTATGTATGAGATATCAAATTGCATCAAGAAAAATATTTTTTTTTTCTTCAATAATAATAATAATAATGCTGTGTCCCTGAGATTAGGTATTGATACCCAAATCACGGTGATGAGAGGATTACATGGACGCCCAGATCCAATGTCTAGGCTCCTTTCATGTCCATTGATTCTATTTGGTTTTAACGTCCTGACTTGAGGTAGACAGGACGGGGTTTTACCTTCCATTCGCTGGGAATCGTACCAGCTACCCACATTAACCTCACCCAGCCTGGGTAGGGCCAGAATCGGCAGCCTCACAGGTTCGGAGGGAACTTCATTTTCTGTACGAAAAGTCTGCTCCAACCGGGAATCGAACTCAGGATCTCTGGACTACGGGCAGTAGTCACAACCGTTACGCCATGGAGGCTGGTTTTCTTCAATGAATATGATGAACTTGCCGAAATCGCACGTTGAGCAACAAAAAAGAGAAGAAGGAAAAAAAAATCTGGTGTAAACATCACACGACTTTCCTTATCCCCCAAAAAGAAGTCGAATTCCGCCACTGGTGACTCAACGGTTACGGATAGTTGAAAATCAGTGCCAAATTCGTAATCAGCACCTTAAAATCATTGGATTTGATATGTCGCAACCCCCATCTAGGGTAAATAATAAAAAAGTTAGTCCAAGCGGGTCCCCCCAAAATACCGGTAAATTGGGGCCGGGTTCCAAAAAGTTCAAGATATCAAAAAAATGATGAGAATAGACCCCATTATTTTTTTAATCCGAGAAAATGTTGTTCTCTAATTTTTTTTGTATCTTTAACCAATTCAAAGAAGCGGCAGTTGCGGCCGCAGAATGCGGCCGATTTCAACCAAAAGTTTCGTGGTTCGTCTGGTGTATAAAACTAATTTGCATACCAAATTTCAAGTCTCTAGCTCTTACCGTTCTTGAGATATCCTGTTTACACACACACACACACACACACACAGACAGACAGACAGACAGACGCACGGACCAATGGCTGAAAACAACTTTTTTGGTATCCTGAAGCTATGATTCGTCCAGAAATGTGAAAAACTGGGTAGGTCAAATTTTCGACGAATACAATACTTTCCTTATTATAGGATAAGGAAAGTAAAAACACACACACACACATCCATCGCAATCATCTTTGAAATGCTCAAAGCATCCCGATTATTCTTCCGATACTAGTCGTATTTTTCTTTCTAACCGAAAAAAAATTTCCAGGTTCGATATTTCCAAATATTTCCATTTCATTCCAAGAAAAATGCTTTTCGGTACTTTTAAAGATAAACAATGGACTTGACCTATAAAAGAACTGGAAGCAAGAATTTTCTACTTCCATTTTGGTTAACTTTGGAAGAGGAAATTTTTCCTCTTCCAAAAAAAAAAAAAAAAATGACTTGCTTCCAGTTTGGTTCGTTTTATTCCCGTTTGGTTAACTTTGGTTGGAAAGAAAAATACGGCTACTCTATTCAGTATCAGTATCAGTATAAACAGAAAAGTGAGAAGTTGTACTAGATGTACATGAATATCAGAACATACCTGGACAGCTGTTTCGAGCTTATTTGTTCTCATCAGCAGGTAATAGTTCTGAGTATCCATGCCATCAACTAACCTCTCTATTTTAATCAGTATAAACAGAAAAGTGAGAAGTTGTACTAGATGTACAATATTCATAAAATGTTTGGATTCCTCAGCTGAATATCTTCTTCAGTGCCATCGTCATCCCTTTCGTTGTGGTGAACTACACCTGCTCCTCCCTGGCCATCTACCAGCTAGCAGTCAACCCCGCCGGCCTGTCCACTCTCCGCTTCATCCGCTTTCTCTGCGAGTTCCTGGTCCTTACCTGACCATCGAATACTTTATCTCCATTCCTTTGGAACTCCATTCCACCCTCCATCCTCAACTGTAAGGGCGGAATTAATATACGTTTTTGTAATACCTCTGTGGCGTTAAGTCACGGATTGCGTACTGTGTAAGATAGGGAAAACCGACACTTTCCAACGACTTAAGTTCTTGATGTTGTCTATTAATTTCGCCCTAAATCTTTCTTTCGATTTAGATCTTCCCTTATTGAAGCTGTTGGCAAGAAAACAATCCCCCTTTCATCCTTATTATCCTTCCTCCTCCCTTAATGACCCCCTTACACTACCGTACCTGGTGTGAATGTGTGATTGAATGTGATTTTTTTTCTTTCTTTTTGCTTTTCTTTTAATTACTATAATTACTACTATTGTTATAATATCTTCCACTTTTATTTCCTTTTCTTGTTTTCTATTATTTTTACTATCTAATTGTTAAATTATTTACATTGTATCTATACTCAAATAAATAAAGAGGTGCTTTGTTAAACTGTTGGCATAATGGAGACTACCTGTCTTGCGCTGACAGTCTAAATAAAGCACTACTTAAGTATACTTATACATAATATGTTTCGATTCCTCAGTTGAAAATCTTCTTCAGTGCCATCGTCATCCCCTTCGTCGTGGTCAACTACACCTGCTTCTCCCTCGCCATCTACCAGCTAGCAGTCAACCCCTCCGGTCTGTCCGCTCTGCGCTTCATCCGCTTTCTATGCGAGTTCCTAGTGCTCACCATCGAATACTTTATCATCAGGTACACTTGGGACACAGAACACATGTGTCTTTTTTTTTAAGCTTTATTAGGAGGACAAACAGGCAACAGTATAAAATTAAGAAAAGAAAGGAAAAAAAAACAAACAAATGACAAAAACCCAACCCTTTTTAATTTCTTGTCCTCAATATAGTGCTCTCAGAAATCAGTTCTTAGGCCTTAATATTAATAGCATAAGACAGGTTTTAGATATTAAAAATAAAAAAACAGTTAAATTCTATTTGTAACTATGTAAGTGGAGCACTGAAAATTAGAGCATTTATTTTACAAGAATAAATAATTAGTTTATATTATTTATTTAGTTACCATCAATTGATTTCACCATTGTAGGTAATCCAGGAAGCAAGAAAATTATTTATTTTTTAATGCAACAAGTTGTTTAGCATGTATTTTTTCAGTTGAGAGTACTTATTAATTTTGTAGTTTTTAGTAGACATTTTTTTAGTCAGTATTGTTATTATTTTTTATTTCTCTCTGTATTCAAGTAATAATTCATTTGTTTTGCACATTATTGTGCCAACCATTGTAACAAATTTTCTAAAAATTTAATACAAATATACAATAGGTATTATTAATACGGAGCTCAAGTTGTACATTCGGGTCAGTTTGAACTTTAGATCTTCAGACTTCCTCTTTTTCTTCATGTAAGCAGTGTGTAGATCTAATTTATACAAATATACATAAATTCTATTCTACTTTATCATCAGCGACTGCTCGGAGACAGCGGACAACTGCAACCACGTCCTCCTCCGCAGCATCGAGAACTGCAACTGGTACAGATGCACCCCTGGCACGCGTCGCGGCCTCTGCATCATCTTGCGGCGCGCGCAACGCTGCAACAAGCTCAGGTTCCACCAGGGTATTGTGGAGCTGAGCCGGGTGAGGTTTCTCACCGTTGTGCGGCTGGGCTACGCGTTTGCCAACACCATGCGCATGAAATCCAGCGTTGCTATCTGAGAGATTCGCGCCCAAGTTGAGGTCGGGTTCTACGAAAAACACCTAACCTAAAAAACACCTGAAAAACGTTAGTTCCAAAAGATTCGTCAAGATAGCGCCAGTAGAGTTTGGAGCAAAACTCTACTCGCGCTATCTTGACGAATCCTTTGGAACTAACGTTTTTCAGGTGTTTTTTAGAGCAAAACTCTACTGGCGCTATCTTGACGAATCCTTTGGAACTAACGTTTTTCAGGTGTTTTTTAGGTTAGGTGTTTTTCGTAGAACCCGACCTGACTGTCTTGGCACTCAGGAGCGAGGCTCACACACGTATTTATGAACAGCGAATTTTGTCTGAGCAATGTCTCAAGCAAGGTATTAGCCAATAATATTAAAGGAAATCATGCTTCAGATCGCTACGCTTATTATAGGATAAGGAAAGTAAAAATTCACACACTGGGTGGGATTTGAACCAACGGATCGCTACGCTACCTGGATTTTCAGACTAGCGCGCAAACCACTTGACTACCAGTGCACATGAAACCCATACACACACGGGAGCAACATTTCAAGTTGTGTTGCTGTCTAGTGAAAATATCTACACCAGAGAAGCATGCTGCGAGACTTTGCTAGTAACTTCCCAAACACAGGAGAGCATCTAAATTGTGCGAGTAGATTACAAAAAGCAACGAAGTTTTTGTAAACAACAAATGCGGCCTCTGTATCATCTTGCGACGCGCGCAACGTTGCAACAAGCTCAGGTTCCACCAGGGTATTGTGGAGCTGAGCCGGGTGAGGTTTCTCACCGTTGTGCGGCTGGGCTACGCGTTTGCCAACACCATGCGCATGAAATCCAGTGTTGCTATCTGAGAGATTCGCGCCCAAGTTGAGGTCGGGTTCTACGAAAAACACCTAACCTAAAAAACACCTGAAAAACGTTAGTTCCAAAGGATTCGTCAAGATAGCGCCAGTAGAGTTTAGAGCAATTAGGACGGGGGTTTTACGCTCCAAAGTAGAGTTTTACGCAGTAGAGTTTAGAGCAATTAGGACGGGGGTTTTACATCTGCAAAGTAGAGTTTAGAGCAAAACTCTACTGGCGCTATCTTGACGAACCCTTTGGAACTAACGTTTTTCAGGTGTTTTTTTTTTTTTTTAAGTGGGGTTTAACGTCGCTTTCAACTGCCATGGTCATATCACGACGGGGTGTTTTTTAGGTTAGATGTTTTTCGTAGAACCCGACCTGACTGTCTTGGCACTCAGGAGTGAGGCTCACAGCCGTATTTATGAACAGCGCATTTTGTCTGAGCACTGTCTCAAGCAAGGTATTGGCCAATAATATTACAGGAAATCATGCTTCAGACCATGCTCAGACGGCGTTTTCTGTTCATAAATACGGCTGTCAGTCTACTCTTCTTTTTCTTAGAGATGAGTGTTTCACAGCCTTTTATATTTCGTGGCCATGAAACACGAGATTATTATTATCTGACCTGGTTTGCAGGATTTTCAGTGAAACCCTTACAATTATTAACACTGCAACTTTATCAGATGAATTGGTTAAAGATACAAAAAAAGTTAGAGAACAACATTTTCTTATAATGAAAAATAATAGGGGTTTACGCAGATGGTTTTGTTGATATCTTGAACTTTTTGAATCCCAGCCCCAATTTACCGGAATTTTCGAGGGTCCCGCTCAGACCAACTTTTTTATTATTTATCGTAGATGGGGGTTGTGACATATCAAATCCAAGGATTTTGAGATGCTGATTACGAATTTGAAATTGATTTTTAGTTAACTGTTACCGTTGAGTCACCCGAATTTGATTTCTTCTCGAATTATAAGGAAAGTTGTGTGGTGTCACACCAGTTTATTTCAGATAGTAATGCGATTTGGGGTGAGATGGAAATAAAAAGTCAGTATTTTACATTATAATATATTTAAATTTTATTGTAATATGACACCTACCTGTACAGAGAATTGTTTATCTGAATAAGTTTATACATTATGTTAGTAATATTACGTATTCAATATAATATTAAGAAATGAGAGTGAATTGTTAATATTATTTTCTAACTAGCATTGATAAAATACATAGAATCACAGGCAATGGAACTAAATATTGAATAAAATAATTTACAAATTTATGCATATTTTCCAGATTAATTTTCTAGCTTCTTGAATTTAAGTGTTCAACATAAGTGACTTTTTTCATTTCATACACTTATACAGTATGCAATTTCAAAGCTTGTGAACACAACACTTACAGAGTTACAATAGAATATATACGTAAACCACTTGACTACCAGTGCACATGAAGCCTATGCACACACGGGAGCAACATTTCAAGTTGTGTTGCTGTCCAGTGAAAATATCTACACCAGAAAAGCATGCTGCGAGACTTTGTTAGCAACTTCCCAAACACACAGGAGAGCATCTAAATTGTGTGAGTAGATTTGAAACAGGCAGAAAGTTTTTGTAAACAACAAATATGTACACAAACAGCCTCTACACAGACACAGGTGATCTGCTCTGCGAACATCCAGTTTGGCTAGAGGACTATGAACGAAGAATAGCCAACCTTCCTAACAAGCAAGGGTATCTTGCAGTTTCCCAAGATTTCAATGGCTTAAAAATAAAAAGCCCAAGTTCTCCTGATGGTTGAGCGCACATAAAAAATTTGTGCTTCAGAACGAGCCAACTTTTCAAATAAAGTTGGCTGGAGACCATCACTCCCCCAGCTGTAGCCAACCTGGCTACAACGACAACAATGTTAGCGCAAAACAAATCACCCGTGTCATACTCTTACTACTAAATTACTTTGACAATCTCAACAAAAAGTTGCCTCCATTGACTTCTATCCTGTGCTGTCTTCTGCCAGGTCTCAGGATCAGCTCCCATCTCTATGACATCTTGGCGGATATTATCCTTGTATAGTTGTATAGTCTCCGTCTATACGCCCCTTTACGAAACCATAGCAGCAAGTCTCGACTCACCCAGCGGAGGAGAGTTTCCCGTCTCACCACACTCACCGCCCCTCCGCCGACCGGTTGCGTCGGATGGAGAACCGGTGACTGGACAGCAAACATCATTGGTATATCAGCAAGTCTCGACTCACCCAGCGGAGCGTTTCCCGTCTCACCACACTCACCGCCCCTCCGCCGACCGGTTGCGTCGGATGGAGAACCGGTGACTGGAGAGCAAACATCATTGGTTGTTCTGCTCACCCAGCGGAGAGTTTCCCGTCTCACCACACTCACCGCCCCTCCGCCGACCGGTTGCGTCGGATGGAGAACCGGTGACTGGACAGCAAACATCATTGGTTGTTCTGCTTGTTGGAGCGCAGGCGCGCCAGGCCCGACCTCTCCTCCTCCTCGTCGCTCGTGTAGGCCACGCCCCCCCCCCGGGAGGAGGTGGCCTGCATCAGCTCCTGGTCGGGGGCGTGCGTTCTCGTACAGGATGATGTTCAGGTCTCCTCGTAGATGCGCGCCTCGGGGAACTCCACTGGCGGGGGACAGGGGAAGTGAAACAGTTATTTATTTATTAGAAACTCTTTATTAGTAGAACATATACCTATACAGACAAATATGGTAAAAATTATATATAAAATTGACAATATTAATAATATAAACAAGAAAAAATAAAATGAAATATATACATATGTCCTAACTAAAGGGCGGGGTTATTGCCTATGGCAATCTCTTCCACCCAACCCTTAAAGTTTCCCTATCTAGATTATCAAGTATTAAATAAAATAAAAATAAATAAAAGTTAAAATAATAATAGTTGGGAGAGTGGAAGTGAAACAGTTGGAATAGTGGAAGTGAAACAGTTGGGAGAGTGGAAGTGAAACAGTTGGAATAGTGGAAGTGAAACAGTTGGGAGAGTGGAAGTGAAACAGTTGGGAATAGTGGAAGTGAAACAGTTGCAATAGTGGAAGTGAAACAGTTGAAATGAAACAGTTGGAACAGTGGAAGTGACACAAGTGCACATGAATGGCCGGTTCTATCGAATCTCGGATTGGAAACGTTAGTTCCTAAAGGATTCGTCTAATTAGCGCTAGTGTGCCGGTATTGAGCCTACAGGCATTGAATAAAATAACTTGTATGTAATGAAACAGTGGTAATGAAATAATAGAAAGAGTGGCTCGCTGAATGAGGTTCAATAGAGAATATACCAGCTTTGACAGGCCAAAGAACAATATCATTGGCGCCTTTAACAGGGTTCGTGTTATAGGAGGGGCATTCAGTTGTTAAATGTGGAAGTAGGAATGTCAGAAACAATCAACCTCCTCAACCATAATATAAAAGTAACTTGGAATAGTACAATAATTTTGAGGTAACATTAAAGTTGAGGCATAATCTTATAGTTGCATAGTTGTCATCCTACTAACCTTGGTATGTTTCTTATCAGTGGCATATACTATAGAGGTGCAGCACACTTCTGCGATTTTTTTCCCGTGACCAAAGAAGCTCCAGCAGCAGATCTCACTGGAACCTATCACATCCTTGATGAAGAGTAGCCTTCCAGAGAACCTGGTAAAAAAGTATAGTTATCTTATATTATAAAATGATTAAATAATAACTCTTCATTGAAATTATTGAAATCCTTACTTTTATGGCCTTCTGAAGAAACTAGTGAATTTGTATGTATGATGAATGTGATAAACCTATTTATGTTCAAATCTATTTTTTTTTTTTTTTTTTAACCCAATTATCATTGCTACTACTACATATAATATTATGGTCCTGGTCCTTAGAAATTGAAAAATTTCATCGTTGAATCCTATTTATTTTATTCTAATAGTCCTTTTAGGAGAATTTTTATGGAATAGGTAGTTCTAATTTAATATTCTCTCACTCACTTATCAACAATGTAACTCAAGTAATAATGCCATGATCTGACAAAAGAGAGGTGATCAGTAGTTTGAGTTTTTAGAAGACAATTTGTTAGTGCAGTAAGTTTGAGAGATTATAACATTGCACTCATGTAGTTAAAACTTAAGGCTTTTAAGGCTCAACAAAAAAAATATTCAATAACAACCTAAAAAGAATAGTGGGTATCTAGCTAAGGAATAATACAAACCTCAGGGCCAACTTATCAAAGAGTTCAATATTCTTAAGCAGATTATCATCAGAGGTGCTAGTGTAAGAATACTTATTGTTGTGCCTGTTAATCAGGAGTTTGACAACTGGTTTAGCAGTGGCATTCAACAGGAGCTGCTCTTCTTTGATAGACGTAATGAGAGGAACACGACAAATGGGTTCTGTCTCTCGTTGCTTCCTCTTGATAGTTTGTTCACAGAGATCAGTCAAACCTGTAATTGAAAAGAAGCAGTAGTTTGTTTTATCTTGAAAAAAATCATACACTTATATAATTCAATTATTCAATTTCTGAGGACCATAGCATTGTTTAATTGTTGAATCAACTCACATTTATATTTCCTTCATTATTTTTATTTTTATACTTTTAGCCCAATCCTCATCACTACTATTTTTATATATCTCAAGTATCATCAAGCATTAATGGCTCAATGGTAAACATGTGCTACCCCTTGATCCATGAGTCTCAGGTTCAAACCCTGGGCTCAGCAAGAAATTTGTAATCAGCTATGCCTACATGAAGTTCAAATAAGAAAAAATGATTGTCTTAGGCTGCTTGGGGTTGAATACCTCATACATAAAAATTGTAGTGATGAAAATTGGCAAAAAATATATATTTGATTTGAAATAAATTAAATTAATCTACACATCAATACTTTGATATTGATGATAGTGCACTGGTAGTCCAGTGGTTAATGCGCAAGTCTGGTAATCCAGGCAGTGTAGGGATCTGTTGGTTTGAGTCCCACCCAGTGCATGAATTTTTCTTCATTAATTTGAGTTTGTGACCACATAATAATAAGACTCTGAGGGTTAGGTGGTAGAAAATGATTTAAGCATTAACCTCACTTGGTGGTTACCTTTCACTGAAGAGTGTTTTTATTAATAAGGAGAGTAAACTACCTATTTTAGTCAACTTACAATAAGTATTATTGACTTTTTGGTACAATTTATACTAGACATTATGATTTTACTCAAACTATTCAAAAGTCTGGGGTCTATAAACAGGGAGTAGACCAGCATTGGCTTGGTTCTGGGGGCCCTTGTCAATTATAAGCCTCTTTGTAAAGACAGTGGTAGAAGTGCTGAGTCATTCCTCCACCATTTGGCTACCATCATTCATGATGATGCCACCCTATGATGATGATGACTCAAAATACCTTTTAATTTTAGCCATACTTAGGACTCAAACCACCATACTCAAAGTTACCTTATCAATTGAGGTCAGTTTAATAAGGAGTAATGCTCACCAGTTATACAGTAATATTTGGCTTCTGCCAATAACTCTGCAACATCTTTGGGATTTTCTGGCAATGAGACTTGACCATCTCTCAGAAAGTTCAGTATGACACCAAAATGTTTTCCACATCTATCAATTAGTACCCAACCTTCTGAGTCTGTTAGGATTTCCATACGTCCACTAAACATTGCTCGTAGCATTGTATCATGCTTTGTGAGAGTGCCGATTGTTGTATAGTGCAGGGATCCTCCAACATTCAATTTTACATATTGGCAGGGATTTCCTGAAATGATTAAACAAATAATGATGATTTAACACCCAGTTAAATATTTTATTTTTATAATGTATCAACTGTAATTGACTTTAATTTATGAGAACATAAAAAAAATCTTCACATTGCTTTTTAATAAATATTCATCTAAATTAGATTTAACTTTGCATTTGGAATTTTTTTTATTTCATAAGATAATAGGAAACAGTAAACCCTAATATGTAATTATCTTTAACCCTCAAAATCAGAGTTCATGTAATTGCAACAATACTAAGTTGCGTTTGAAAATAATTAAAATAAAAAGTTTCTATCAAATAATATATGTATCATTCCTACTTACCCAAGGACCATGATTGAGTGAGAGCTGTGCTTTCTCCCATTGTCAGAGAAATAATCCCTTTAAGGACTTCAATGTTCTTTAAATCGTCCAGAGTGAAGGAGAGTCAACTCGGCTATCAGACAATCCAGGTTTGCTCAGGCCAAATAATCAGCTCCTGAATAAAGCAATGTCTCAATTATTGTTCCTAAGAATGCAGCAAATCTGTCAGTGACTACACTGTCTTAATGTACTGAGAATATATACCAATAAGACAGTAATAATTGATTTGCTTAGAAACCGAGAACAAATAAAATCAAGGAGGAGTATGGTTTCACACTTTCTTGAGGTTAACAGCAGAAAACTAGAGTCGTGCTGATGAGATGTTTTGGGTGGTCCTAATGGATTAAGTCAGGACTGAAGTAGGGTTATAAGTCTAAAAATTCTCGACTTTTCAGGAAACCTGCCTAGAACATCTTACGTCAAATTTCTGTTGATTAGATGCCTGATGATGCAGACAGCAGATAGGGAACACTGAAATATAAGGTGTAGAAATTTTGTCCACAAACGAAAACTTGTGTAGCTAGAACGCACAATTTGTTATAAGCCCTTTTATCTGCTAAATAGATGCATTTTAATAAACAATAGATCGGTAACCACAATTTCTTTTTTTGCTTTAACTCCAAAACAGCAAATAAAAATTTCCTCAACCAAATTTTATTTTTTAATTTTCAGACCCCAGAAAGTGGCAAGCCCAGTCAGCTGTTTTATGTTTACCGTTTTATTTTGTTTAAAAGCGCCTTCAATAAAGGGAATACTTGTTTCTGATTATTTTTGGGCACATTGCATACTCACAATAGTTTTCAGGGTATTTATGTGTATCAGACCTGAATTTTATTGCGAGTAAAGAACTTTTTTCACTCTCGACCATTTCGGCCTTTTTAATTGTTCAGCTGGTTAGTGCGGTAGTACTTAGTACTTCACTAGATCTCTTTGCTTTTTCTACCCAAAAAATAATGATAAAACTACCTATACTTAAATCATAGGAAAATTAATTAACACGCAACTAAATAATTATTAGGAGTAAATTTTCCCATGCTGCCAAATTATTTGCAGAAAATAATAATAAGAACTAGATATACAATAAGTATGCATACTGTGAGAAACCATACAGGTTATATAAATAAGTATAAATATAGTTGTTCACCTGCCCTGTATCTACTTTGTATTCTCTACGTAGTCTCAAACGTATTCGTGAACAGAACAGGGCTATTACAAGGTAAAATGTTTTTCAAGGGAATCCCTATGTGCCAAGAAAAATATCGAAAACAAAACTTACAACAATGAAAAATATTAAATGTTTCCGAATTGAGTATAATTCAATTTTATTCAATATATTTATTGTGAACAAATTTAATACATTTAAAGTATATTGGTACTTCATATCCAAGATTAGATAGGTACTATACTAATAAATTAAAGAATGATTTCTTTTGTTTCATAAATAAATAAAAAAATCCTCCATTTCATATAGGTATGAAAACATTTTTTCTAAACTTTGGGATCCATCGAAAAATTATTTCATTATTTTGATTGATAGCTAATCCGCGCCCTTCTAAACCATCGGATTCAACCTCGGTTGAACTTTTACGTCGAGGAATAAATTCACAAATAAAGACCTTGGATTTATCTTTTTCTCTAAAACATTAGCCGTCTGCTCTACTCCCGTTGAATACCTACTAATGACGACTGAGTATTTTCATCAAGGGGTCAAGAGGTCATCATCGTACAAAATTAACTGATATAGGTATTATTTTTGTTACATTATATTTTTATATCTTAAAGCAATTCATCTTCCCGGT